>MCJB01004313.1:0-34063 GCA_002018475.1 Nicotiana obtusifolia
TTCCGCATTTTGTTATTTAATTATGTTTGTATATTCATGAATGCAATGATTATGTATGATAACGTAGTAGGCAAAGTAAATTATTGGCTGGCCTAGCTTCCATTAGTAGGCGCCATCACGACTCCCGAGGGTGGGAAATCCGGGGTCGTGACAGAGTTGGTATCAGAGCCTAGGTTACCTAGGTTTCACAGTTCATAGACAACCTCGGTAGAGTCTGAGGGATCGGTACGGAGACGTCTGTATTTATCCCCCAGAGGCTACAGAGTTAGGAAAAGCTTCATGTTTGTTCTTTCTTATCGTGCGGTTCTGTTCCTTAATGTTAATTGAATTTCTATTTCTGTTCCTCGCAGATGGCGAGAACATGCGCTTCTTCTTCTACCGCTCGACAGCTCGAGCCCCCAGCAGCAGCTCCTATACGGGGCAGAGGGCGAGGATGAGGCTGTGCTAGGGGTCAAGGCAGGGGCAGGACTCAGCCTCCTGCAGCGGCGCCAATGTCAGAACCTCGGATTGATTTTGAAGAAGAGCTTCCAGCCCCAGCAGCTCCGGTGGGCCCAGTTCAGGTCCCAGAGGGGTTTATTGCTACCACGGTACTTCAGGACGCTTTGGTCCGACTGGTGGGCCTCATGGAGAATGTTACTCGAGCAGGTTTATTTCCTGCAGCTCCAGCCACTTCCCAAGCTGGAGCAGGAGCTCAAACTCCTACTACTCTTACCCCATAGCAGGTAGCTCCTCAAGCTCAGGTTCCGGGGGTTCAGCCAGCTGTGGCAGTTCAGCCGGGGATAGTAGCTCAGTCCGGCAATGGAGTTGCTATGTCTGTCGATGCCTTGTGGAGACTGGATAGGTTCACCAAACTATTCACTACCACCTTTAGCAGCACTTCTACAGAGGACCCTCAGGACTTCCTCTACAGTTGCCACGAGGTCCTCCGGAATATGGGTATTGTTGAAACCAATGGGGTGGACTTTGCGGCATTTCGTCTGTCCGGATCCGCCAAGACTTGGTGGAGGGATTATTGTTTGACTAGACCAGCCGGTCTACCATCCTTAACTTGGGAGCAGTTTACAGAGTTGTTCCTGGAAAAGTTTCTCCCTGTCACTCAGAGAGAGGCTTATCGGAGGCAGTTCGAGCGCCTTCAACAGGGGTCCATGACAGTTACTCAATATGAGTCCAAATTCATTGACCTGGTTCGGTATTCTCTCATCATACTTCCTACAGAGAGGGAGAGGGTGAGGAGATTTATTGACGGTTTCATTCAGCCAATTCGCCTTCAGATGGCTAGGGAGGCCGGTAGTGAGATCACATTCCAGGAAGCGGTCAATGTGGCCCGCAGAGTCGAGATGGTTTTGTCACATGGGAGTGGTCATGGGTCGGATAAGAGGCCCCGTCATTCCGGTAGATTCATGGGTGCCTCATCTGGAAACAGGGATTCATATGGTAGAGGCCATCCTCCTAGGCCTTTTCATTCAGCTCTTCAGGTTTCTCACAGTGCTTCAGGTAACCGTGGTCCCCAAATGCAGTATATAGATCAGCAGTCTATTAGTGCGCAACCGCTATAGAATTCTCAGAGTCGACAGTCTATGGCTTGTTACATATGTGGCGACCCGAGACACATTGCTAGGTATTGCCGTCGTGCCTTCAGTAACTCTACACACCAGGATTCTCGTGCTATAGCTCAGGCGCCTAATGTTCCGCAGCCCGCCCAACTAGCTAGAGGTGGGGGCAGAGGTGTTAGGGGTAGAGGAAGAGGTGCTGGAGGTGGAGCTCAGGTCGGCCGAGGTGGGGGCCAGCCAGCAGCAAGCCGTCCAAGAGATGTGGCTCAGGGTGGTGGGGCTCAGCCCCGATGTTATGCTTTTCCAGCCCGACCCGAGGCAGAGGCTTCAGATTCCGTGATTACAGGTACAGTTCTGGTTTGTGGCCGCAAGGCTTCAGCCTTATTTGATCCAGGGTCTACCTACTCGTATGTTTCATCTTATTTTGCACCATATCTGGCTATGCCTAGTGACTCGTTGAGTATTCCTGTTTATGTATCCACACCGGTGAGTGATTCCATTGTGGTGGATCGAGTCCATCGTTCCTG
Organism: Nicotiana obtusifolia; assembly: GCA_002018475.1. Taxonomy (NCBI): domain Eukaryota; kingdom Viridiplantae; phylum Streptophyta; class Magnoliopsida; order Solanales; family Solanaceae; genus Nicotiana; species Nicotiana obtusifolia. The sequence continues at coordinate 2,078 of MCJB01004313.1, forward strand.
TGTGGTAGTGATTGGGGGTCTTGAGACCCGTGTGAATTTACTACTTCTGGATATGGTTGATTTTGATATTATATTGGGAATGGACTGGTTATCACCTTACCACGCCATCCTGGATTGCCATGCCAAGACTGTGACTTTAGCTTTACCGGGTATGCCTCGCTTAGAGTGGAAAGGGACTCCTAGTCATTCCACCCGTAGCATTATCTCTTATGTGAAGGCTCGACGTATGGTCGAGAAGGGATGTTGGGCCTATCTGGCTCATGTCCGTGATTCTAGTGCCGAGGTCCTTTCTATTGAGTCAGTGCCTGTGGTCCGCGAGTTTCCCGAGGTGTTTCCCTCCGACCTGCCGGGAATGCCCCCTGACAGGGATATCGGTTTCTGCATTGATGTGGCTCCGGGCACTCAACCCATTTCTATTCCGCCATACCGCATGGCCCCGCCAGAGTTAAAGGAATTGAAGGAACAGTTGCAAGAATTGCTCGAGAAGGGTTTCATTAGACCCAGTGTTTCACCTTGGGGTGCGCCCGTGTTGTTTGTTAAAAAGAAGGACGGGTCGATGAGAATGTGTATCGATTACCGGCAGTTGAACAAAGTTACAATCAAAAATAAGTATCCATTGCCGAGGATCGATGATTTGTTTGATCAGCTCTAGGGTGCCAAGGTATTTTCAAAAATTGATTTGAGGTCTGGTTACCATCAGCTAAAGATTAGCGCTTCTGATGTCCCTAAAACAGCTTTCCGTACTCGGTATGGGCATTATGAATTCTTGGTTATGTCCTTTGGATTGACAAATGCCCCAGCAGCTTTCATGGACCTGATGAACCGAGTGTTCAGGCCGTACCTGGATTCGTTCGTGATAGTTTTCACCGACGACATCCTAGTATATTCTCCCAGCCAGGAGGAGCACGCTCAGCATCTCAGAGTGGTTCTTCAGACTTTGAGAGATAATAGGCTGTATGCTAAATTTTCAAAATGTGAATTCTGGCTGAGTTCGGTTGCATTTTTGGGTCATATTGTGTCGGCAGAGGGTATACAGGTTGATCCGAAAAAGATTGAGGCGGTCAAGAATTGGCCTAGGCCGGCATCAGTCACTGAGATTCGAAGTTTCTTGGGACTGGCAGGCTATTATCATCGGTTCGTGGAGGGGTTTTCATCAATTGCAGCCCCGATGACCAAGTTAACTCAGAAGAGTGTCCAGTTTCAGTGGTCGGATGAGTGTGAGGCGAGCTTCCAGAAGCTCAAGACAGCTCTAACTACGGCACCAGTGTTAGTTTTGCCCACAGGCTCAGGGCCCTATACGGTTTATTGTGATGCTTCTCGTATTGGGCTTGGTGCAGTATTAATGCAGGAGGGCAAGGTTATTGCCTATGCTTCGAGGCAATTGAAGATTCATGAGAAGAACTATCCGGTGCATGACTTAGAATTGGCAGCCATAATTCATGCCTTGAAAATTTGGAGGTATTACTTATATGGCGTGCCGTGTGAAGTGTTCACGGATCATAAGAGTCTTCAATATCTGTTTAAACAAAAGGAGCTAAACTTGAGGCAGAGGAGGTGGTTGGAATTATTAAAGGACTATGACGTCACTATCTTATATCACCCGGGGAAGTCCAATGTGGTGGCCGATGCTTTGAGTAGGAAGTCTGCTAGTATGGGCAGTCTTGCTTATATTTCAGTCGGTGAAAGACAGCTTGCCATGGACGTTCAGTCCTTGGCCAATAGGCTTGTGAGACTGGATGTCTCGGAATCTGACCGTGTGTTGGCTTGTTTGATTTCTCGGTCTTCCTTATGCGATCGCATCAGGGAGCGTCAGTATGATGACCCCCATTTGGTTGTCCTTAAGGACAAAGTTCAGCAAAATGAGGCTAAAGATGTGACCATCGGCGACGATGGAGTGTTGAGAATGCAAGGTCGGATTTGTGTACCTAATGTGGATGGTCTCCGAGAGTTAATTCTGAAGGAGGCCCATAGCTCGCGGTATTCTATTCATCCGGGTGTTGCAAAGATGTACCAGGATTTGAAACAACATTACTGGTGGAGGAGGATGAAGAAGGATATTGTGGGATTCGTATCCCGGTGTCTCAACTGTCAGCAAGTAAAATATGAACATCAGAGGCCGGGCGGTTTACTTCAGCAGATAGCTATTCCCGAGTGGAAATGGGACCGGATCACTATGGACTTTGTGGTCGGACTCCCCTGGACTTTGAAGAAGTTCGATGCTGTTTGGGTGATTGTGGATCGGTTGACCAAGTCCGCACATTTCATCTCTGTGTGTACTACCTATTCTTCAGAACTGTTGGCAAGGATTTATGTCCGAGAGATTGTTCGGTTGCATGGTGTTCCCATTTCTATCATTTCTGATAGAGGTACTCAGTTCACCTCGCAGTTCTGGAAGGCCGTGCAGAGGGAGTTGGGTACTCATGTGGAATTGAGTTCAGCCTTTCATCCTCAGACGGATGGGCAGTCCGAGCGTACCATTCAAATCTTGAGGATATGTTGCGTGCTTGTGCCATCGACTTCAGAGGTTCATGGGATGAATTTCTGCCACTTGCAGAGTTCGCTTATAACAATAGCTATCAGTCAAGTATTCAGATGGCTCCGTATGAGGCTCTGTATGGGAGACGGTGTAGATCTCCGGTTGGTTGGTTCGAGCCAGGGGAAGCTAGACTATTGGGGACTGACCTGGTTCAGGATGCTATAGAAAAGGTGAAGATAATTCAGGAGAGACTTCGTACAGCACAATCAAGGCAAAAGAGTTATGCCGACAGAAAGGTTCGGGATGTGTCTTACATGGTTGGAGAGAAAGTTATGCTAAAAGTCTCACCCATGAAAGGTGTTATGAGGTTCGGAAAGAAAGGTAAATTGAGTCCTCGATTTATTGGGCCGTTTGAAGTACTTCGACGAGTGGGGGAGGTGGCGTATGAGCTTGCTTTGCCACCCAATCTGTCGAGTGTACACCCAGTATTTCATGTTTCTATGCTTAGAAAGTACATTAGGAACCCATCTCATATTTTGGACTTCAACACGATTCATTTGGATGATGGCTTGACCTATGAGGTGGAACCGGTGGCAATTCTGGATCGTCAGGTTCGGAAGCTGAGGTCCAAAGAAATAGCTTCAGTGAAAGTTCAGTGGAGAGGTCGGTCCGTAGAAGAAGCTACTTGGGAAACCGAGCAAGAGATGCGGAGCAGATATCCACACCTCTTTGAAATTTCAGGTATGCTTCTTGACTCGTTCGAGGACGAACGCTTATTTAAGCGGGGGAGAATGTGATGACCCATTTTATGCCCCGTTTTATTTCGTTAATTATATTATGTGAAATCAAGTCGAGTAAGTTACACTCGAAGTAAATTGGTAGGAAATGAGACACTTGGTCTCTTTTAAGAAAGCTTAAGTCGTAAAAGTCAACCGCAGGTTGACTTATGAGTTAGAAGGTTCGGATGTAAATTCCGATGACTCGGTTAGCTTCGGGAGAAGATTTATGACTTAGGAGAGTGACCGAAATATGTTTTGGAAACCCCGAAAAAAAGTAGGCTTGAATTGGTGAAATTCGAATTTACGGTTGAGAGGTGAAATTTTGATCCGGAAGTCGGAACGGAATTCCAAAAGTTGCTGTAGATTCATTATGTAATTTAAGACTTGTGTGCAAAATTTCAGGCCATTCGGACATGGTTTGGTCAGGTTCAGATCAAAAGAACGATTTAGAAATCTTTGGGATCCTTAGGCTTGAATCTAATACAAACCTGATAATACGATGTTTATTTTAGCTATCCAATGGTTGGAACAAGTTTAGGTAAGGTTATAGGATATGTGTTCATGTTCAGATAAAGTCCCGGGGGTCTCGGATAAATTTTGAATGGTTGACGGGACTTAACTCGTCGCTTCATAAAGCGTTAACATCGTACCTTCAGGTATAATCAATATAAAAGGTAGTAAACGAACTCCAAATTCATTTTTGTTTGAGGCATTAGCTCCGTATCGAAATTACGGAGCCATAGCAAAAAGAATCGTCCAAATCGGACTCCGTATGAAAAAGTTAGGCTTATTTTTGTAAACGAGGGAGAGGTCAGTTGAAAGGTAAGGTTCGCGACCCAAAAAGCGACTCGCATGTTGAAAATGCGAATCGCAAAACCCTCCAAACCGTCGCGAACTGAAGCAGAAGCTTAAGGTCAGAATCGCAACCAAAAAGCAATTCGCATAACCGAAAAGCGAACCGCGAATTTGACATGGGGATCGCGAACACGGACACAAACATGAGGGCTGATTTCGCGGTGAGAAAGCGATTCGCTTTCTTGAAAAGCGAATCGCGAAATGAACATGGGCATCGCGAAATGAGGCCGAAACTTGGGCAACCTTTTTGTCCAATTCGCGATGAAAAGGCGATTCGCTTTCTTGAAAAGCGAATCGCGAAATGGACATTGGGGTCGCGAAATTTGCCTGACTGAGTACTTTTTGCCCGATTTTTAACCCTCTATAAATAGGACCTAGGGTCCATTTTTGCACTACTGAGATACGTAACTTAATACCCACGAGAGAAAACATCTTCAAACACAAAGAATCGCTATAAATCAACCCCAAGACCACATGCAAAGGAGATTTTCATGAGTAATCTTGCAAAGAAAGGGGTTGTACTACCTTAGACACATTTAGGGCTTTAAGAAGAGGATTAAAGTGAGACTCGGAACAAATAGAGAGGGAGTCTCAAGAGAAACATCGGGTAAGTGTTCTCTACCCTAAATCCCTCTTAGATTATGATTTCCATGCTAAATCCCATCATGAATCCATGAAATTGTGAAAGAAGAACCTGGGTTTCTTCCCAAAATTTCTAAAATACGAAATTGGGATTTGAAGGTCAATCCGGTGTCGGAATTTGACAAACTTTATATGCATGGACTCGTATTGTAATGGGTCATTACATTTTGTGAATTTCGAATGATTTTGAGAGATGGGCCCCACTATCAATTTTGAGTTTAATTTCGAGATTTTACCCATAAAGCTTGTAAATTTCAATGGAAATTGGTGTCCATTGTGGGTATTGAACGTAATGAATTGTTTATGACTAGATTTGGAGCCTTCGGACGCAAAGTGTCAAGGCAAAGGTTTGTCGGAACCTTGAATTCCATTGCCAAGCGAGGTAAGTGGTTGTTCTAACCTTAGCTTGAGGGATTAGAAATTATGTGCTAATTGTTAAATTGCTTCTCGTTGAGAACAACGTATAGGTATGGTGACGAGTACCTATACATTAATGTCGAGCATGACCGTGGGTCGTATATTGATAATTGTTGTGCAATTATTATTCTAATTGCCGAATATTATTCGTGATATTGTTGTGATATAAGTGGGAGCGGGTGGCACGCCTGCCACGAGATATTATGAAATGAGGGCGGGTGGTACGCCTACCACATGAATTTATCATTGAACATTGTTTCTGAATCAGAGATTGGTACAGTGAAACCATTGTTGACATACGATTTGATCTTGCTTATTTTATCTCCCTGTTGTTATATATATGCGCATTGTTGCATGTTAAGGGAGAGTAAAAGCACGAAGGGTGATACCGTGCCATATTTATTATTTTATGGTGAGGATGAGAGTAAAAGCACGAAGGGTGATGCCGTGCCATATTTATTATTTTATGGTGAGGATGAGAGTAAAAGCACGAAGGGTGATGCCATGCCATATTTATTATTTTATGGTGAGGATGAGAATAAAAGCACGAAGGATGATGCCGTGCCATATTTACAGTTTTATTCACTATGTTTGTTTATCTTGTTGGTTGTAGGTTTTTTGACTATTTTTGTTATCATTCCCTATTGCAGTTATCTTTCTTATTCATTGGTGATTCGTTTTGCTTTAATTATCTGTTACCCCTATGTGTGTTATCCTCTTTCCCTAGTTTAAATTATTTATGTACTTTATACTTCGTTGTAGATGCATATATGGTTATAACTGCACAGGTTTATCTGGAGTCTGGTTCAAGCCTCGTCACTACCTCGCCGGGGTTAGGCCAGACACTTACCAGCACATGGGGTCGGTTGTGCTGATACTACACTCTACACTCTTTTGTGCAGATACCGGCGCCGCAGGTGTCGGACAGTAAAAGTACTTCCAGCTTTTGTGCGACTTCCCAGGCGACCCAAGGTAGCACTGCAGACGTTCGCAGATCTTGGGGTCCTCTGTCTACTTCTTTTAACTGTTCTTCCATGTAGTCGGAAACAGTACTTTTGTTATTTCTTTCAAGACCTTGTATGTAGTACTCTTAGACGGTCTGTGAAACTGTGATACCAGTTCTTGGGTGGTCTATTTAAACGAGGGACTATTTAAAGTATTTTCCGCATTTTGTTATTTAATTATGTTTGTATATTCATGAATGCAATGATTATGTATGATAACGTAGTAGGCAAAGTAAATTATTGGCTGGCTTAGCTTCCATTAGTAGGCGCCATCACGACTCCCGAGGGTGGGAAATCCGGGGTCGTGACACTAGCGGAGTGATTTGATTTGTTTAAGGTAAGAATCTTATCTAAACTCAGTTGAGGCACTAGTTTCCTGAATTATTATGATAGCTACGTTCTATTGGGTGCACACATGCATGGGGTTGAACCCATATACGGACACTAGAGTTATTTATTTATGTTCAGGTTGTGATCAGGCACTCACAGGCCTAGAATTTGACTGTTAAACCTTAAGCTACGATGCTTTGCACATTTGTGTCATTGTTTTAAATTATTTGAGCCATGTTTGAAGTTATATAGGGGGTTTAACCCTTGAATGAACTGATAAATGTTATTCTTTGATGAAATTACTGGTTTGAGCTATGATAGTACACTTGCACATGCCTACACTTTAGCATGTTGTTTACACTTGTTCAGGGGCATGAGATTTGTTATTCACTTGTGTCATAGATGTATACTTGTTTATTTGCTTCTGTATGAAATGATTGGACTGGGTGTTTGTGACCACGCCAGGCGGATTATGTTGTTAAGCCTGTGAACATGTCAGGCGGATTATGCTGTTATGCCTGTGACCACGCCAGGCGGATTCTGATATTGAGCCTGTCACCATGCCGAGCTGGTAGCACATTGAATTGGTCGTGCTTGCATGTGGATATGGATCTATACACCTAGGGTCACCCTCTCATGTTTCTCTCTTGATGGAGTACACACAGTTATTGAGAATACTGATCAGTGGCTTGGAACGGATATGGAAAAGTCGAGGGAATCTGGCCAGTGTTTTGTGGGATTTTACATTTCATCTTTACTTGCAATTTCCTTGACCATTTATCTGAGTTAACTGCATATCACCTCTAAATGCCAAGATATTGTCTGAGCAGAGTATTTGAGAAATTGTACACATACACAAACAGATGTCTTCTTATTGAACTTTATGATTTGATTCCAATATTGTTTTGTACCGGTTTAAAGGATGAAACTACACAGGTGATAGCTAGTATCACCAATAATTTGTGGTTCTCTTGCTTTTGCCGTGTTTATTTACGATATTTATTGAGTACATTGGGTCGGTTGTACTCATACTACAATCTACACTTAATTGTGCACATCCAGGTGTGGGGACCAGTTATCAGCAGTAGGCTTGCTTGTTGGAGTATCTGCTAGAGGCGAGGTAGAGTTGCATCCTTGCCCACAGTTTGACTTGTCTTTTCCTTTCATATTGTTGTTACAATTCAGACATTGTATTTATTGTTCAGTTTTAGACTTTTATTTTGTTATAGAAGCTCATGACTCTGTATTTTCCAGTTTTTGGGAGATTTACTTTGTATTAGCAGTTTTACTGTATTGAGACCCCATACTTATGCCATTTCTATAAATTTTATTATTCTGTTGCCTTCATTATCATGTTTCATCTTGCCTAGCCAGGGTATTGGGTGCTATCACGATGGGTAGGGATTTTTGGCCGTGACAAGTTGGTATCAGAGTTCTAGGTTCAAAGGTATTACGAGTCATGAGCAGGTTTAATAGAGTCTTGCGGACCGGTACAGAGACGTATGTACTTATATTCGAGAGGCTAACGAATCATTAGGAAAACTTCACTTTCTTATATTCTTGTCGTGCGACAAAAACATGAAAAATTTTGGGCACGTAGACAAAAACGTTGTGTGGTTGGCCGCATTGTGACATGTCATCCAACAGAAGGAGAACGATATTATCTTATATTACTACCAATGCATGTTCGAGGACTGACATCATATAAGGATCTTTTGACAGTGAATGGAGAGCCTTGTAGTACTTTCAGAGAGTCCATAGAGAAAAGAGGATTGTTACACTGTGATAATAGTTTGATAGAGTGTATATCTGAAGCTGCAAGTTACCAAATGCCATATAGTTTAAGGCATTTATTTGCTACATTATTGGTATATTGCAGCCCTGCCAACCCTAGAAAATTATGGGAGCAATTTGAAGAATCAATGATCGAAGACTACAAAGTGTTACAAATTACTTAAAGAAGAGAACTTCGATATCAAGCTTTGAATTATAACAACAATATTTTACATTCTATAGGTCATGATATAAATGAATATGAACTCATTCCATAAACTATTAGTCCTTCTACGGCAGCAAGAGAAGGAAAAGAGATTCATTTTGAAAAATGTATTATTGTTAGTGAAGAAGACATATTGTTACATATGAACAAAAATCAACTCATTGCATATAATCTGATTACTAAAAGGATATTTTCGAATAAAGCTGGTGCCTTTTTTATAGATGGTCTAGGAGAAACAGGGAAATTTTTTTTATGCCATGCTTTATTAGCAATTGTAATATCTATGTGATATATAGCTTTGGCAACTACTACTTCTGGTGTTGATGCTTCTATTCTTCCAGGTGGACCTACTGCACATTCACGTTTCAAAATCCCTATTGACATCGATGAAAATACCAGTTGTAACATTAGCAAAGAAAGCTCACTTGCAGGGTTCATCCGAGATGCAAAATTGATTGTGTGGGATGGGGTATCTATGGCCAAAAAAAGAATGTTAGAAGTTTTTAATCTACTATTAAAAGATCTAATGAATACAAATGCAGTACTTGGCTGAAAAGTTGTAGTTTTAGGTGGTGATTTCAGACAGACTCTTCATGGTGTGCGATACGGAAAATATGAAGATTTCATTGGCGAAAGTTTGTTATATTCTAGCATTTGGAATGAACTTGAAAAATTAAAGTTATTTGAGAATATGAGAGCTAAAAGAGATCCTGCATTTTGTGATTATTTGCTAAGAATTGGAAATGGACAAGAACGAGTCCATTCAGCTGACAAGATTGAAATTCTAGATTATTCGATTATTCCTTATACAACCGAAAGAGAATCTGTTGATAAATTATTCGCAGCGACATATTCAAATTTGGATTCGTTATATTCTAATTCATCTTATAAAAAATTTCCGTGTGATCTTGACAACAAAATTAATTTCGTTGATGAAATTAATGACATGCTTATTGATCGATTTGCAGGAAAATCAGAAATATTTATTGCACCGATGAGGCTATTGAATTTAACAACCAAACACAACTTGAAGATCTACTACACACTTTAAATCCTCCTGGTTTGCCTCCTTACAAATTCTGTTTAAAAGAGAACTGTCCAATTATATTATTACGAAATCTAAATCCATGTGAAGGTTTATGTAATGGCACATGATAAGTGGTAGAAAAGGTACTAAATAGTGTGCAAATTATCCCATATTTAATCCTTGTTTGTTTTTATTTGGATGTTAATCACATTGATTCATGTTAATATAATGTGTTTTTATGTGTAGGAATAAGTTGAAAACAATCGAGGATGAAATCGGGGAAGAAAACAAGCTAAAACGAGAAGAAACGAAGAAGGCGGAAGTCAGCCCACAGGCCAGCGCCCAGCGCTGCCTGTGGCGCTGGGACCAGAAAGCTGAAAAAATATTTTGCCTCCAGTCCCCTAGCCAGCGCCCAGCGCCCCCCAGGGGACCAATGTCAGAAATTGTCTCCTTTTCGATCTAGGAGACCCTAAACCGCCCCAAAATCTTCCCAACTCTTATATAAACATCCCTAAACCCATCTAGGAAGGGAATAACGTGATTTTGGAGCAAAAGGGAGCTAGGAACATCAACAACATCAAGAAATTCTCAATTCATCAAGCAAAAACTAGTATCTTTATTTTAGTTTTCTTATTTAGTTATTTGATTTTGTTGAACATGAGTGGCTAATCACCCCTTGTTCTGGGGTTGTGATTAGCCATGAATATTGTGTTTCTAACTTGATGAATTCGTTTTAATAGTTAATGTGGATAAGATTGTTTCTTCAATTCTATGCTAAATTGCTTAATTGCTTTGGCCATCAATTAAGTTCTATCAATTATCTATGCGATGTTTGAGAAAACTAAGTTTAGATTAGAATAAGAATTGAAGAGAGCATGTTCTTAACTTTGCTAAAAAGAGCGGATTCGTGGTTAAGATAGGAATATACTTAATCACCATGCTTAATTGTATAATCGTGTTCTTCATGCATTCTTGCTAGATTAATTCCATAGGAATATAGGCATTAATCTTGTTAGGAATAGGCGAATAGTACTTCGGAAGAAGGCTATGAGTATCATTATCGATTAATTAGCGATCTTACATTAACTATATGAACGATAAGTCAATTAGAACGCAATAGGATTGGAAACAAAATCACAACCCTGGAATATTTTGTTTCATTGATTACAAAATACATATTTGTTCTTTGCAATTTCTAGATTAAATTAGAATTACAATTTAGAATAAACCATATACTAAACTTGATCTTTGCTTGATTAGATAACGATATTAGTTGTTATAAAGTAGTTAATTTAAGTCCCTTGGGTACGATAATCCGGACTCATTGTCCTATATTACTTGTCGATCACGTATACTTGCGTGTGCGTAAGGGAGCAACAAGTTTTTGGCGCCGTTGCCGGGGACTTAAAAATTCTACTACTCTACCAATTACAGCTTTTATTTGTTATTTATTCAAGTTTTATTATTCGGCTGACGTTGTTTGCTTTGGCACAGGCTTTTCTGTTGAATGCGGAGAAGTAGAAGTGCAAACAACCTACTTCCCTTTGATCCAGAGATTGAACGTACCTTACACAGACTAAGGAGGGAGGTAGACGCCAGGACAAGAACTAACCCAGAGCTGGATATAGTTGTGCAACCGCAACCCATCGATATGGCAGGAAACGCTGAGAGGGCAGTGATAGAAGCGGCAAGGCCTAATCTGGCCAATATGACTCAGGCAATTGTTAAGCGTGAAATCACCGGACATTTCGAGCTGAAGCAATATATGGTGCAACTCATCCAGTCGACGGGCCAATATGTGGGGCTACCTCACGAAGACCCACAGCGACACATCGAGAATTTCTTGGAGATAACAGACACATACAACTACCCGAATGTGTCGAAGGATTATGTAAGATTGACTCTGTTTCCCTTTTCTCTGTTGGGGGAAGCAAAAGAGTGGCTACAGAAGGAGCCAGCAAACAGTATATATACCTGGGATGACTTAGTAAGAAAGTTTCTGATAAAATTCTTTCCGACCAAGAAAACCAAATCACTGAGAAGTCAAATCTTGGGCTTTGAACAGAGAGAGGGGGAAACCCTTAGACAGGCATGGGAGAGGTACAAAAAGCTACTGAGAGATTGTCCACACTATTGCCAAACAGATGAGGTACTTGGGCATACATTTGTTGACGGTCTAGATGAAGCCTCAAAGATGAACCTGGATTCAGCATGCGGTGGAAGTTGCATGGCAAAACCTTACAGCGAAATTCAACTCTTATTGAACAACTTTACAGCTAATGACCATAATTGGCAAGGTGATGGTGACTCACGCAGGGCCATAAAGCAGAAAGGAGCAGGTTTGATAGAGTTGGATGACTTGGCAGCCATGAGAGCCGAAATGGCTAAATTGGCTAATCAGATGAATCGTATGACTATGCAGCAGGTGCAGCCCAGGCAGCAGGTTCAGCAGTTATCACTTATGTTGTGAGATGTGTGGTGATAACCACTCAAGCGATATGTGTTCCACCAACCCAGAGTCTATCTATTATGTGGGCCAACAAAGCAGGGGCCCCGGGAATCAACATGCACAATATGGAAACTCTTACAATCCAAATTGGAGGAATCATCCTAATTTTTCCTGGGGAGGTAATCAGCCACAACAGAATATGAACAGATCACAAGGGAATTACACTCAATCACAGAGGCAACCTTCTCATCCTGAGGAAAACACAAATGACTTATTAAAGCAGTTGGTGCAAGATAACAAACAGTTCAGAACGGAGTATCAAACCATCACTACTACGGTGAGAAATTAAGAACGCCAGTTAGGACAATTGGCCGGAGCACAGAATACTCGACCTGCTGGGGCATTACCCAGCGACACTGAAGCTAACCCACGGGCATCACTCAATGCAGTTTCATTAAGGAATGGGAGGCAGCTAGAGGAGGTCGAAAAGAAAAAGAAAAAGCAAGTCACTTTTAATGAGAAACCGACCACCATGGAGATCATTTCAGAAAAGGCCAAAGGAGATGAAAATATAGTCGACGAGGTAGTGGCTAAGCAACCCCCACAATTGGTTGCAAGGCCACCACCTCCCTTTCCCCAGAGATTGCAAAAGTTGAGAAACAATGAGGTTTACAAGAAATTCCTTGAAATCTTAAAACAGGTGCAAATAAACATTCCATTAGTGGATATTCTTCAAGAAGCACCTAAATATGCAAAGTAAATCAAGGACATTGTGGCAAACAAAAGAAGATTGACTGAGTATGAAACGGTGGCACTTACTGAAGAGTGCAGTTCGAGAATTCAAGGGAAATTACCACAAAAATTAAAGGATCCGGGCAGCTTCACTCTTCAGATCTCAATTGGGCAACATGTTGTGGGAAGAGCATTATGCGACCTCGGAGCAAGCATAAATTTGATGCCACTCTCAGTGTTCCGACAGTTGGGATTGGGTGACCCACGCCCAACCACGGTTACTTTACAGCTGGCCGACCGCTCTTTGGCTCACCCGGAGGGTGTTATTGAGGACGTTCTAGTCCAGGTAGGCTCGTTTATATTTTCGGCGGACTTCATCATCCTAGATTACGAGCCAGCTCAGGAAGCCCCATTTATTTTGGGGCGCCCATTCCTAGCCACAGGCCGCGCCATTATCGATGTCTGCGAGGGCAAAATGACGATGCGAGTGGGTAATCAAGAAGAAATATTCAAGGTTTATAATCCACTCCGGTTGCCAACCCATTACGAGGAATTAGCAAAGATCTCGGTAGTGGAGAATGCTTCCACATCACTAGTGCCTAGCATGAGTCCGGTTGATCCCATTGAACGAGGATTGCTTGGGGAAGTGGAAAAGAGTATGAAGAAAGAAATTAAGAAAGTACCGGATATTTCCGGCAATTATGTCCCGGGGCACAGAAAAGCAGAAGAATGGGAACGGCCTGTCACTCTGACCCATCTCAGCCATTTGTTGAAGAAGCTCAAAGGCTAGAAATCAAGCCAGATTGAGAGCACGGATCCGAGTCGTGCCGCAACGTTAAATTAGGCGCTTGTTGGGAGGCAACCCAATGTTTAAATTTTGCGTTAGTTAACTTCTTGTTTTTAATTTTTTTAGATTAGCTAAAAGAATGTAATTAATGTATAAAAATAGTATAGGTTATATTGTACTAAGTGACACAAAAAAAAAAAAAAGAAAATTGCGAAAACAGTCTGCCTGCGGGGCGTAGGCCAGCGCCCAGCGCTGCCTGTGGCGCCCCAGGCAGTGTACTTCAAATCCCAGCCCCCTGATGGGCGCCTAGCGCCGGGCTGGGGGGGCATCCAGGTAAGTTTTCTTAACTTTCTTCTAAATTCAACCCAAACCCATTAACCCGACCCACTACCCGTTTCCCACCTAACTAAAATACCCTATTAAATAAAAACAACCCACCCGTTTCCCCCACACTCACACACGACACATTCTCAAATCCCCTCTCTGCTGCTTCACTTTTCACCGCCTTCTTCTTCATTGACAACCCTTCAACAGTCATTTTTTCTCTTAGCTTATACTCATCAGGTATGCTTGTCGTTCCTTTTCTCTGTCTTTCTTAGTATTGTGCATTTTTATTATTGTCTCACTCTACATGACCCCTTTTCCCACAGCCCCTTCGACTCTTCTCCTTCTTCTTCATGTTTTCTTTACGACTTCATGTGTAGTTACGTTTAAGTTGAAATTTGTAGTTAGTAATTACTGTTTCGGAGTAGTAAACCAATAGTCCCTCTACTTCGTCAAAATTCGGGAAGGTGACTACACTTCACCATTGTTGAGGATGAAGAACAATTTTTGTGCACATCACGTGTTTGCTTAAATGCTTGAATGACATTTTTTTACGTCCGATGAAGTCTGAGTATTCGGACTTACTTGTAGATGCATTTCGCATTAAGTGTGGGGTCGTTTGGGGTAATGTACTTGTACTGAAGGGTCGGTTTTTTATTTCACCTGCAGTTTACTTCCTATGTGTTCACATTGTATGTTGTCTAAGTAGTACTCCTTAGCCTTTGTAACAATTAGTCACTTCCACCTCTAAAGTTCCAAGCTTTAATCATTTTTATCCTTGACACTCACATACATCACCATGAGCATTAAAATTCACACACGGGGAAGTCTTGAGTACCCGTTGCTTATCTTGCACCCACTTGTTGTATACGTATAAAATTAAGTGTGGGGTGTTTTGGGTGATTTCTAAGTATTGAGGGGTCGGTTTTGATTTCAAACATGTATGCACCTTATTTATTCATCATGATCACTAACTCTCATACACGGGGAAGTCTTGAATACCCGTCACTTATCTTGCACACATTTGTTTTATATGTTAAGTTTAAGTGTGGGGTTCGTTCACGCAATTGGCCTACACTTTTCTCATTTTTTTTCTAGTTGCCGTGTTGCAGGAAGATATGGCATGTGACGATGCAAAAAGGAAAGCCTTTGGCAAGGCTGCCACCACCGCACAAGCACCTGAAGAAAGCGCAAACAGGGAGTTTTCTTCTCACCCTGCTCTATTTTACATGTTTACATGCATCGAGGGTGATGCATTGGTTAAGTGTGGGGTGGGAAAATATTTGTGTTGTGACTGTTGTGAATGTATATCATGATGATTTAGTTTTATTTTGGTGTTTTTAATAGTTGTATTGTTATTATTCTTTAGTGTATAAGCTAATTTTTAATGTATAAACTGATAATTTTTGAAAAATTTCCAGTTTTGTCCCGACGATGGATTGTGTTTCTTGAGGGATAAAAATTGGATTGAAAATAACAAAAAGATTTTCTTTTATTGTTAGATAATAGGTAATTTTCCTTGGTTTTTCTTAGGGCACCGGTTCTTTTCCAAGGATGTAGTTCGAACCGGGCAACTATAATTTTTCTTTTAGGATTAGTATTAGGAAAAACTGAGTAAGAGGGCAATACTTTTTGACATGGTTTATGCTAGTACAATAGGCTATGACACATGATCCAATTCCCGTTAGTTAAGTTTTTATAAGTCGAAGGAAAACAACCCAATTTGTGACGCCCCATCTCAATAGTTGACTTGCTTAAACATCTAGTGCGTTATTGCTTAATAATTTCAAGTAAATATGCTTGCTCAACTCAACATGTGGACAAAACCATTGTAAATGAATCATGTGCATTGTGCGAGTAAGATTTTTGATTCTCAATGTTGTCTTATATGGTCTAGAACTTGCCCCGTGTGTTAACTAAAACGAAATTGTAAGTTGGGATGATCTAAGAAATGATATAGGCACTTCTTTGTTTGATTTTGGATGTGCTTGTCGCATCGAATATAAATTTGTCCCTTGTTAGCCCTTTTGAGCCTATGAGCCTCTTTCTTTTTGTACCTACATTACAAGCCATTCCCTTTATTTTATTCTTGAATTGAGCTTTATTTGAACCTTTACCTCCGAAAGCACTTAGTCACTAGAAGAAGTAAGGGCAGTCAGAGGGATTGTCTTGTGAGAAAATGGAACAATGAAAGAAATTGTTGGCTATGAGAAGCTAAATTGAAAAAATTCACTAGCGGATGAATAATATGTATGGAGGTTGAAAAATAAGAAAGAAAAAAAATTTGATAATGAAAAAGAGAAAAAAAAAATTGATATTGGAAAAGAGATGAAAATATTCACCTCCTATTGTAGTATGCTAAGTGATTGAAAAGAAAAGGGCTATGTATATGAGACAAGTTTAAGAATTGGAAGAAAAGGAAGTGTTTGAATATTGAGTATAGTGTATTAAGTGCTTAGGAGGACTAGTCACTACTTCCAAATACATCCTACCCGTCCCCTAGCCTACATTACAACCCGACAAAGTCCTGCTTGATCTTAGATTTGACTAACTCAATTAGTGAAAGTTTACACTACGGGCAAGCTTATGGTACTCTATGGGATGCATATGAGTTCTTTGTGAGAGTGTGAGTTGTTATGCAAATTTTGTGTGATTTCCATTCATATATATACATTCACTCTTCATATATTGGTGAGGCACATGATTTCATGAACAATTGGTAATGTATGCATTGTCTTGTTGGGTAAAGTATATGAATTGAAGTAGCTTAATGTGGCAAGTCGGCTTTTGAGGTTGGGTGATGACAATTGGGGTGTTGAATGTGATTGAATTAATAAGATTAATTGAACTCGATGGGAATGATATGAATTATTTGTGTGTTCATGCTTGTTTACTAGTATTGATTGTGTTCAAGAGTATGACTTAATTAAAAAGTTGAATATTTCGCTCTAATCTTAAGAGTTAGTAGTTGGGGAGGTTAATTTAATCCTATTGCTCGAGGGCGAGCAAGAATCTAAGTGTGAGGTGTTGATAAGTGGTAGAAAAGGTACTAAATAGTGTGCAAATTATCCCATATTTAATCCTTGTTTGTTTGTATTTGGATGTTAATCACATTGATTCATGTTAATATAATATTTTTTTATGTGTAGGAATAAGTTGAAAACAATCGGGGATGAAATCGGGGAAGAAAACAAGCTAAAACGAGAAGAAACGAAGAAGGCGGAAGTCAGCCCACAGGCCAGCGCCCAGCGCTGCCTGTGGCGCTGGGACCAGAAAGCTGAAAAAATATTCTGCCTCCAGTCCCCTGGCCAGCGCCCTGCGCCCCCCAGGGGACCAAGGTCGGAAATTGTCTCCTTTTCGATCTAGGAGACCCTAAACCGCCCCAAAACCTTCCCAACTCTTATATAAACATCCCTAAACCCATCTAGGAAGGGAATAACATGATTTTGGAGCAAAAGGGAGCTAGGAACATCAACAACATCAAGAAATTCTCAATTCATCAAGCAAAAACTAGTATCTTTATTTTAGTTTTCTTATTTAGTTATTTGATTTTGTTGAACATGAGTGGCTAATCACCCCTTGTTCTGGGGTTGTGATTAGCCATGAATATTGTGTTTCTAACTTGATGAATTCGTTTTAATAGTTAATGTGGATAAGATTGTTTCTTCAATTCTATGCTAAATTGCTTAATTGCTTTGGCCATCAATTAAGTTCTATCAATTATCTATGCGATGTTTGAGAAAACTAAGTTTAGATTAGAATAAGAATTGAAGAGAGCATGTTCTTAACTTTGCTAAAAAGAGCGGATTCGTGGTTAAGATAGGAATATACTTAATCACCATGCTTAATTGTATAATCGTGTTCTTCATGCATTCTTGCTAGATTAATTCCATAGGAATATAGGCATTAATCTTGTTAGGAATAGGCGAATAGTACTTCGGAAGAAGGCTATGAGTATCATTATCGATTAATTAGCAATCTTACATTAACTATATGAACATTAAGTCAATTAGAACGCAATAGGATTGGAAACAAAATCACAACCCTGGAATATTTTGTTTCATTGATTACAAAATACATATTTGTTCTTTGCAATTTCTAGATTAAATTAGAATTACAATTTAGAATAAACCATATACTAAACTTGATCTTTGCTTGATTAGATAACGATATTAGTTGTTATAAAGTAGTTAATTTAAGTCCCTTGGGTACGATAATCCGGACTCATTGTCCTATATTACTTGTCGATCAGGTATACTTGCGTGTGCGTAAGGGAGCAACAGCACACGATTAATCTGTTGTGATTTTAAGTCATGTTATTAGCGCTAAGATCACAGTAGGTGATTCAAGAATATGCATGTGTTTATCCCAAGAATACCATTATTATCATCACAGAATGAGAAAACTCCTGTTCAGTTCAAAAGAACACAATTTCCTATTAGATTATGCTTTGTTATGACTATAAACAAAGCACAAGGTCAAACTTTAGATTTTGTTACTTTAGATTTTATTGGAATTTGTTTGCGGGAATCTGTATTTTTACATGTCAGCTTTAGGTTGCCTTATCAAGAGCAAAGAATTCAAATTATGTGAAATTGTTGATCCGTCCATCTACACCAACTAGCCATGACGATCATTCTACCTCTAATATCGTTTACGAATAAATCATTAAGAAAGCAGGCGCCTGATGTCTTCGACATACGATTCTTCCGGATGTCCTTTGCTCTTTCCCACTCTTATTATCCCGTGTACACATTTTTCTGATATTTTCTTTCATTCTCTGCTTTGCGTCTTCAATCCGTTAATGCTTTAATCCTAATTTTCATCTATTTCAAATCTATCAAAGTGCAATAGACTTGATTCCAACAGGTTCTTATGAGGTAATTCTCATCCTCACCAGCGCCTGTACTATTTATGTGCGAAAATTTTGATGAAATAAGCTTTTTGGAATTTAAGAACTGAAAGGTTTTCACCTTAGTTCAGGAAATGATTTTGTAAAAAAAACAGAACATAGAGTACTTATTTCCCTGGAATTTTACTATGACCACCAGTAGATAGTACTTTTGATGTCTTATTAAATCCTATTTTTTTCCCTCTGACTGTGTAAAACATATAGATTATATAAAGCAGCTAGGCGAGGACTGCATATCTTTGTGATGTTGCTGACCACAACTCAGGTGAATTAGTAGGCAGATAACAATTTCAATGCTGGACTTGGATCACGAACTCCTTATTTGGAACTGCACTTTTCTTTATGAATCCTGAGAACAAAAGCCTTATCAACATTAGCAATTCTTCTTGAATTACTAATATGCAGAAGCCTTCGGTTGAATCGATTGTGACTAATTTAGCATATGGTGCACAGGTAGCTGCTCCGACCTTCTATAGTGTAAATTAGCTAATCATTCTTCTGTGTGCATCAATTTGACTTGCTATACTTGCTTGATGCTTGTCATTGTGCATTGCTCAGTTTGCCAACTTCTATTTGGCTTTTCCAGCACTTAGGCTTTGTGTATCATGTCAAAGTGTTTGAACTTTTAAGTAATCCAAAACTAAGTTGTATGGTTTAACTATTCCAACTGTAATACCATTTGATGATCTTCTTAAGGAAAAATAAATTTATGATCTGAGATATCTTAGAATGTAATGACAACTATTTTACATCCTTTACCGGGCATAGGTTGGTAACATGTTTGCTGTGATAACAGCAATCCAAGGTAGTGGAAGAGGGGTTAGGCCGGGAGCAGGTGAGGTAACTTTATTTTTCTTTTTCTTTTTTATCTTTGCAACATCTTTACATGTCGCTTATAAAAAAAAGATCTTTCTCTGCATGTATGGATAGGTATTCTAACTAATTGTAGTTTCTGTTTTGTCTATTCTTCATTGTCTCTGTGTCTGTTTCTTTCTGATCTTACGTTTCTCTTGATCTTTTCTTCTGTCGAGACCATTTTTTTCTTCAATAAATTGAACCATACACTAAGCAGTCATTTGATGAAAGCTTAACTTTTGATTTTTTGTAGCCACTGGCAAGCTATGTCATTCCCATGACAGTTATTTTTGTTCAAGTTTGACCTCTATTCATTTTTGCGGTTGCTGAGTTTTGTAGAAACGTCGAGTTGTGTAGGCTCACTGAGCAGGTTGTCTTCTCGGATCCCTACAAAATGTCACAATATAATCATTGCACGTCTCCTTATGTAGATGCCGATGCAAAGGCATTTCACAACGACAATGGTTTGAAGATTGAAGTTGCTGAGCTTAAATCCAAGTACGTTTGTGATTCTAGAAGATGTTGCCTTATAGTGCATCTAATTCATATGCTTGACTATTATCTGTATTGCTGATAATTTGATTATTTTATTTGACTATACTAGTGATGGTCATGAGATGTGCTAGGAAAACATGAATAAGTTTTACTCTCCTCTGTGCTAGGCCACAGACTATACATAAAAACTTTTTGACTCCCATAGGGAATCACCACATGCAGTGGCAAACATATTAGGTATATTGGAACATATAATCTTTTTTGCCTATTGAGTATGAGATAAAAATCTGATTCTTCTTTTTCAACGTCGATATGTTAGTTAAAGCACATAGTAGTTTGATGTTTTCAGCATGTCTGCTTAGGATTTATTGGATATTTTGGTTATTTCAAGTTTCGATGAAGACATGGGGCTTACAATGCATGATGCTATTATGAAAGGATGCATGTCTACCATTATGGGATGGCTTTTAACACTCCTTCAGTAAGTCAGTTAGTAGCCATGTTGTTGAAAAAGTAAAACTTTGCTCATGCGTAACTTATTCCTGGAATTACCAATTTGTTTGAGGATGTCATTTCAAGTTTATTTTTATCTTACTCTTAGAATTCCCGTCCAACACCTGTGAGATTTGTTGACACACGTGCCCGTATAAGATGACGTAATCCACTTTTACAGTGACAGCACAAAATTATCCGATGCAATCTCTATGTTCCTTCTCTTTCACTGTGTTTCATTTTTCAATCTACTTCATCACCTCAGCTATCTCTTCTTTTGCAGGTGTATCGAATTTGTTATCCATATCCATACATGCATGCTAAATTGTAAGTTTAACAGAGCACGCCGACGGCCGATGTACTCCCTTCATGTTATAAATTTTATTTTGTTACATCTGGAGCAAGGGATTTATTGAACAAAGCAAAATAAAATTCACCTTTTTTAGTCTTTATTAATGAGATTGATGTAGTCGGGAGGCAGAGAGGAACTGGTATTGGTGAAGTAACTGGTGAAAGAGAGCAGACACTTAATGAACTTCTCACTGAAATTGATACTAGAGTCGTTGTCACTGCTGCTACTAAGAGGCTTGGAATTCTTCATCAACCTTTGCTTAGACCTGGAAGATCTGGTATGCAGGTAAAGAAATGAGCTTTTGATTTTAAAATTCCAAAACTTTTTTTTTTTGAAGTAAAAAGATCACAGTTTCCAGGATATATTTCACTGATATTGGTATTATATTTATTTTGTAATACACTAGGTAACAGTTGGACTGCCTGATATAAGAGGAAGGGAAGAAATATTGAAGGTTCATACTTCATAGTAACAACAAGAAATTTGATAAAGATTTGCTCTTCTACGCTTGAAGGTATTGATATTTCTGCCTTTAGAGGAAGAATTAGAGTTATTGCTATAACTACACTTCCGATGAAAAAGTCACTTCTGCACTTTTATCATCCAAAGAGATTACACTTTCTATTTTACACAATATAACACCTTTGAAAAAAACTAATGGGTTTTATTTTACTCTATCAAGACCCTGTTATTCGTCCATTGGTCGAGCAAGATTCTCAAAGCTTGCTGCAATTACTTCCTGAAATTTTTGTTTGGATTTACTGTCCGAATAATGAGTGTGTACGTATTCAGTTACATGTTTAACCTGCATTTTTAGAGTTGCTTAGTTATGTATATACAACTATTTTCTCCATGTGTTGCTGAAGTTGGACTGGCTCAATGAATTGCTTGAGCACGAGTCCTTATCTGGACAACGCACTTTTCATTTCTTAAAAGTATTTTGAATTTCCTTCTCATAGTATCTTAGGTAACTAGCTTGTGCCAAACTATCTTGTATAAACAAGCTATTTACAGGGCTGCAAATAATATTATTGGAGAGCAAATTTTGAAGTATAAAAGTTAACTCTGTTGAATTTGAAACATCGAATTGGGTTCTTTACCTACTTTCCAAGCTCAGTGGTTTCTTAATGGCCCTAAATAAACTTAGTTAGTGCTTTTATTTTCAGATAGTGTTCCGACTTGCTAGAAATTAAACTGTGGCCAATTTTCGTTGTCATTCATGTTTGATTTTGGTTTTTTGCTAGACTCCTTTATGCTTCATTTGCCCTGTACCTGCTCGACAAAATATTTTAAACAATCAAGCATCCATCCAAAAGGTGTTTGAACTTTTCTTGCTTTAAATCATTGTGAATAAGAAAAACATTAGATCATAACAACTTTAAACCCTCTTCTAAGCCTTCTCTACACAACCTCATTCCTTGGATTGTCACTATACCGTTATGTACAACAGTATAGGTCTGTTCAACGTTGAGTCCGAGAAAAAGAAGAATACAGGAAAACGCTATGAAAGAGTATTTTGGTTTGTGATCAGCTAAAAGATGTTTGTTAGAATATTATCATTAGCTGGTCATATACAAAGTCACTACATTGAAGTACTCCAATATTGCAAAAGAAGGAAACTTGGGACATCGGCAATTTAGTATGTTTACTTGAGACGCAAGATACTGTGCTATTGTCTGAAACTCTTAAATGAAGAATGTGATTTTTTCTTCACCTCATCAGTAGGATTCAAATCAGTCAATGGTTCCAGTATGTGAAGTATAAAAAAAATCAATTTTGTAATTCTAATCTAAACATTGATAAAACTCAAAAGCAGATATCACTCCTTTTTACTTAGGTACTGTTGTTTTGTAAGTGCTTAATAGTAAAATCATTTGTACAACATCAGGTATCTATATCATTGATGCTAAAATTATTTCCTGCAAATACCTTCTACACAAACACACTGAGCAATACTATGCATGTCTACCAACGGTGTTCCTTTTTGCTGCTTCTAAATTATCAACATGATCCTTAAAATTATGTCTCTTAATTATTTACAGGTATGTATCAGCAGATGCTACTGGAAATCTAGACGTTTTTGGGTAACATAGAATTAGCAATAAAAGGATTAGAAAGAGTAACATTTTTGTAATAGCTCTGTATCTTCTATTTACAAATTTATTCCTTGCTGATAACAGTATAGCTTTATTGACGTTGGGCCCGGGCAAAGCCCAGGCTACACCTCTACTAGTTATGGGAAGAATTGACGCTCAAATTCTTGAAAAATGAAAGATGATAAACTTATCCATTGTTTTTCTGATGCGGAGTCTCAATTTACAAAGGAATTACACAAGCAATCTTATGCAATTCACAGGAGTCGATTCTCATTGCACTTTCAAGAGGGATATTAATGTCAATAACAAGAGTTCTGGTTATAAAAGAACAATTAAAACGGATGAAAGGAACATACACCACGAATATCATTTAAGAAATATTATATATTTGTATCCCATTAAATTAAAATAAGTAAAAAATCACATGCATCTAATTAAAGTTTAGTTGTTCATCTCATAAATTCAGAGATACCCATCTTAACCTCGACAAACAAGTTACCTAACGACAATTCACATTGATCACTCACATAAACTTATACTTTATCCTTTCATGTCTAATTATCTATTTAAAGCTTAATTTTAATAATATTGATATTATTTTACAAAATGATATAGTACATAACTAGATATACACGTGTAATGCAGTAGCCAGAAGACTAGTCTCTCTTAAATGTCTCGCTTGATTAATACTCCTCTAACTCGAGCAATAAGGGTGACTCTGGAAAAAAAAAATAAGAAAAAGTAAATGCTTGTTTCTAAATCGTCAAATAGACCAATATTTGATAAGTACAAAATAATCAGCCAAGTAACTGCTTTACTGTTTTTTGAGGAACTGACAAATATTTCATCTGAATTTCAATGTTTGTCTTGGATGATTCCGAACTAATTAGAAGAGAAACTTCATTTGGTAAGCAACATTGGCAAGTGAAGGGTTCAGTTCATTGAGATTGGAGTAACTATTTATAGCTTTTCGAAAATGCAGAGCAAGATTTTCGAAAAACCAAAGCTACAACATCTAACTAATCATAAATGTGAGGCCAAGTGGTCTAAACATAGTACCATCAGATTTTTCAACCATAAATATGCTAGCCATGGTTATGAGGACCACAGAGTTTCAGAAACCTGACATTTGCATATCTACTGAAGGAAAATTAAGGCACATGACTGATGAGTGTGCAGCTACATGTTGACTCATAAATTTCGCAAAGCCAACATCTATGTTTAGACCAGTTGGCCTCAATTGTGTATTAATTTTTGGTTTGAAAGCAGCGGTGCTTGGACCAATTAACATGCACCTTGACTATTCAACCAGATACTTGATACCTCCCATTGGTATAAGCATTGGCTAACTCTGATCATCAAGACTTGCGCATATCCATTGGCTAACTCTACTCACCAAGGCTTACACATAGTAGTCAACATTCATATGAACACTATGGTATCTCCATCATTGACACATTGAAGATCACAGCAGAATTCACCCTGCTTCAGTCACAAATGCAATTAATCACCTTCTTGTATGCTACTAATAGCGCTCCACTGGCGAAAAATTAAAAAACCATGAAAAGATTGCTTTACCGTTTAACTATAAAACTAGCTATAGTAAGAAAATTAAATAATGCAGAAATGCAGCGAAGTGCACATTTCATTGTTCAATCATCCTTAAAGGTACATGAAAAAGTATATGACATGCATACCAACAATATTCACAGAGACAGGTAACTATCAAATGTGTATGGCACAAAGTCAAAGGCACAAAGTTCTCGTGACATCAATCCGGAAGCTTTATGTGCACCCTTAGAAGCATATGCCCAAAACTAAAACAAAAGCAGATGCCTGTATCTATTCTTTTGAGCACATAAATTGGGTCGATTTAAAGCTC
The DNA here is from genome assembly GCA_002018475.1 of Nicotiana obtusifolia. NCBI lineage: Eukaryota > Viridiplantae > Streptophyta > Magnoliopsida > Solanales > Solanaceae > Nicotiana > Nicotiana obtusifolia. The sequence goes on from MCJB01004313.1 coordinate 26,983, forward strand.
ATTGCCAGCTAAAAATAGGCAACTCTTCTTCAGAAGCAAGGTTGCCTTGATCAAACAACTCAGGGGCAAGCTAGCTCAAATCAAAATTGTGCTCTTCCTCTGCTTTTCATGACGAGCTGATCCACCTTCCCTAGAAGATATGTTTCCCCTGAAAGAGTTGAAAGGAATTTAATCTTATATGAACAGAAAGTGACAATTGTGGACATACAAACCAATATTAATTATTATGCAAATCTCAAAAGACAGCAGAGCAAAGCCAAAAGAACCAACTGCATTATATATGCAAAAGACAAGCTACTCCAAAAGCAGCTTTAGCAATACTTTAGCAAGTCGGCTATGATAGGACAAAAATGCATGATATTAGTGCCTTGTCATAAGTAGAGAACAAATCTCTTTAACCTGCTGTGGGTCATTTAGATTCACAAAAGAGGAAGGGGAAATTATGCGACACATCATACATTTACACTTTATTTACTATTCGTAGCTATATTTTCAGCAAATTTACCATTCATAGCTATATTTGAATCTTATAGCAAATCCATGAAATAAGAGATTAATTGTTTTGAACTGAAAGCAGAGAGCAACAAGCTCTCCTGGCTCAGTTGGTTAGAGCGCCCGTTTAGTAAGCGAAGGTCTGGAATTCGACTCTTTTTGTATTTCTGTATTTCACCTTAGTTGTATTCGTTGCGCGAATAAATACAGTCGATACAAATTGCATCCATTGCACACACCCTAGTATTTCGCATTGGTTACAGTTGATACATATTGTATTCGTTGCACGAATGACTACAGTCGATACACATTGTATTCGTTGCACGAACAAATACAGTTGACACAAGTTGTATTCGCTGTACCGATTGAAAACAAGTGATACAAGTTAGTAACAATTGAATAGTAGCTACGAATGGTAATTAGGCAAATTATAGTTACTAGGCTCTAAATTATAGTGGTTTATGAAAATTCCTCAAAAACGAATTCAACCCAAGGAACTATTAAGGAAAATAAGTGAAGACAAGAGGCCCAATTAAATTGAACCAAACCATGTATTAAAAATTAGCCCACACTCAACCAAACAAACATTGGAATTGACCAGGATTCATCAGTTAAAACTTTGTCAAACAAAGACCAATTGAATTGAGAAACCAAGTCCGAAAATATGTCCTCTCATTTACATGTTGGCACAGAAACAAAGATATCAAACCCAATCAGGAATATGATATTTCATAATTCAGTTAATGCAATCTATTTTTAGGAGAATCCACATAAACGGGTATGTAACAGAATTCAACAAACACAGTGCTATGATTGAATCAGGAGGGATCATGTCCAGACCCACGAATAAGACCCAAATATTTTCTTATATACAACACTAAAAATCAAACAGATTAAGAAATCCTCATCACAATAAATGAGGGACAAAAACCAACTAAAAAACTCCTGTATAAATGGATGACATAGATAAAGTCGGGCAGATCCAGTGGTCAAAGTAAATATAAATTGTAATAGTAAGATTTTCAACCCTATTAAGCTAAATCCAGAATCAATTTATCCATACATTACAGACAGATCTAGAAATTACTATACCCCAACAACGCCTTAACGACAAGCTAGTTTGGTCAGCTATACAAAATCCTCACTATCTATTTCGCTGATTGTGGACTCATTTCATAACTAAGATTTTCTTTTCCTGTCAAATTCATAACAAGCACAGTATAGGAAATTACCTCAGAAATGCCTGAATCTATCCAACCACTTGAACTCTATGCTCAGAAAGAGTTCATCTCAAGACAATAAGTCTTCCTCTTCAACAACATCCTTGCAGCCGTCCCATAAGGCTCCTCAAATGCCGCAGCTACCCAATTCCCATCCTCTTTCTTAGGCGGCTGCTCACTGGGCCTAATCGCCACCAAAGTCGCCCCTTTGAGCACTGCTCCATTAGGCAACTCTAAATGCGGGGCATACCAAAGGCGCATATTCAGCGCAGGCACCAAAGTCCTCTTCGAAGCCAACGAAGCTGATAAAGGCTTCACCCTCAATTCCTCCAGCTGTTCCCTATTCATACACAACACTCCTTGTCCATCCCCATCTGTCAATACCAAACTCTCCAGTGTTTTGTGCTCTGCTATTATCGGCTGCAGCAGATAATGTCTCGCAGACGCTGCAATTAGCGAACTAATCGTCCACACTACACGCAACTTCAAACCCCCGTTGGTGTAAAATGACTCCGGTATGCTCCCGTTATCTGTCTCTACATTGCCTTCACCAACATTGTTGTCATTGTTATTCTCATTCTCCCACCCAATTCTACACTGTTCATCCTCGGTTCTAACACTATTATTGCTGTGGATCACAGAGGAGGCTCCAAGGATAACACAATTATCAAGAGTGGATCCAAAATCAGCTCTCCATTTCAATAACACACCATCATCTATTCCCAGCTCACCACTAGGCAATTCAATTCTCAGCAACTTGATCTCACTGAAATTCTTCAAAACTTGTGTAGGAGAATGGTGGGTCACAAATGTATGATCAAAATCACCATCAACATCATCCGCGGAAGCAGAGGCTCCAGCATGTCGAGAAGAAACAGAGATGAATTGGGAAATGGATTGGAAGGGTTTAAGAAGGCCAGAGAAAACAAGGCGGAAAAGGGAGGAGATAGGATGGCGTGACTTATCGGAGGTAACGGCGGAAGTAACGGCGGTAGACGCCGACGGAGAGGACGAATCATCGTCGGAGATAACACAGTCGACCCGAACGATAACGCTATCGACAAGAGGGACAAGGGAATTGAAGCGCTTCGAAACCAAACAGCATCTACCTAAGGCTTTAACATCACCGATATTGTTGAAGACTAAGAGCAGAACCGAGTCAGGTATCCGGTCGAAGTGATCAACCGGTTCAGGATATATCCTTCCCCGTAGATCTGACCTGAACGACTCCATTTTCTGCAAATTCTGAACCGGGAAAGGGGGGAGGAGGAAGAGGTTTTCTGAGAAAAACCGGAAAAGGGTTTATAGATCTATTAAAGCAGACATAGTTTAGGAAGAAGAAGAACGGAATTTAAGGTATACTGGAAGAGGAATATGTAGCTTTTTTCTTTTTCCTGAGCAACACAGGTGAAGGAGAGATATAGAGAGGGAGAACGGTGAGGAGGAGGAGGGGATATTATGCGCGTTTTGGGGATAAAGTGTGTGTTCTCTGGTGTGGGGTGTGCAGGCTGGTTTCTGCATTTTTTTTCCCTTTAATTTCTAATTTCTATTTCTTTTTACTTTCTTTTTTATGACATCCAAAGTGTTTGGATCAACTTTGTGCTATATTTATTTTCAATCATTTGAAGTTTGGAATTTACCATCACGACTATTTCAGATGCGCGCTACAGAAAGTTCCGATTAGGAATTTTAGCACTCTACAACAATAACATACTTATATGATCCAACAAGTGAAATTTGGAGAGAGCAGAATGTAGACATAGCTTACACCTATCTTGTGTGAAATAAAGAGTATGCGTTTCGATGGATCTTCAGTTTAAAATTTTTTAGCACTTTATCAAAAATAATTATATTCTCAGAGTTCCATCTCATAAGATCTCGAATATTACTTTTGATTTTACTTCCCGTTGAATAGTCACAATAGGTGCCACTTTTGTTTACCCTTAAAACCGGATAACAATTGAATTTGTTCGTGGTGCTGAGGATCCGCGAATCAATTTGATACAATATAAAAATACGACGTAGAAGATTAAAATTTAATAAGCAAAAGAGAACAGTCAAACCACAAGTACCCAACAACTGATAATGAATTATGAGAAATAGGGAAGTATTTTGATGAACAGTAGAAGAGGCATCGAAAGTCGAGGAAGAAATGAGAAGGAAAATGTTTCCTGAAGAATTCGAAGACGGCTCGGATTGATGTTGTCTTTATTTTCTATAGCCTGGCTGATGTAATTATCCCACCTTGTACGATGATATTTGTTCGATATATATCTCAAGTTTGTTCCTTGATTTTCATGTGTCAAAATATCTAGCCTTAGCTAGTACCATAAATCATGACCGACTAATTAATAATTAGCCCGGCTTTAGCCTCGTAGAAAATTCAAAATACATTAACAACTGGTTAGGCCTTAGCCTTGTTCAAAGCGATAATTAGCTTGGCCTTGGCTTGGTTTTAACAAGATGTCATTTGTTCTGTTTTCAACCATTTAGCTTATAGGGATCGGGTTCATGCCTTAGCAAAATTTTGGACCCTCAACAAACAAGTTTAACTTAGCCCTGTTCTTCAGAGCTTCGATCGAATTAAGAATTTTTAATTTGATCCGGCCTTGGCCATAAATCGGGATTGCCAAGATCGATCTTAATTCCCTTTGTGCTTTATTAGCTTTGATAAGGCCTTAGCTTGGTGTGCCGGTTTTGGGGTTTGCCTTGTTAGGTCTTATCCCCCCTGGTGTTGATGTACATCTTCCACAAATATCGATAACAGACAATGCGAAGATAATAAGAAGAGCCCTTAGGCTCGATAACACAATGTAGGCATCAAATGATTTTGTTAATTGATGAGTAATCGTACATCTTCATTGATCGGAGGCAAATTAGATCGTTCTATTCGGGTACGGCTCTTTTGGCCGTTTGACCATTACATCGATTCCTAGTGATCTTTTTTCGGCCCCTCGAAATTGAAGTAAACAAACGGATGTAGCTAGAATTCAATATGGTTGATCAACAGTAGCACGACATATGGCTGCCTCATTAAAAACCTTGCCGTAAAACCCAAGTTGGGACAAAACCGGTCGAAGGGAAAAAGAGTGCAGCGCGTGCTTTCAGCCTTAGTGTTTGGTGTCTACTTGTTCGATATTAAATTGTCCTGCATAGGTTAGTACCGATAAACGAAGTGAAAATAAAAAAGAAGGCAGAGTAACATACCTTAGCAGTAGTATCTCTTCAAGTGGCTCACATTCCAGTTGTTTGGCAATTGTTTACCATCCAAAGTCCCTAGCTTGTAGGAACCCTTCCCGGTTGCCTTCAGTATAGTGTAGGGACCTTCCCAGTTTGGTCCCAATTTTCCTTCATTAGGGTCTCGAGTATTGGGAGTGATTCTTCTGAGCACCAAGTCCCCCGTGTTGAAGTGTCGAAGTCGAGCTCTCCGATTATAGTATCTGTCGATTCTCTGCTTTTGAGCTGCCATTCGAACTAAAGCATCCTCCCTTCTCTCATCCAATAGCTCTAGGCTAACATTCATAGCCTCTTGGTTGGATTCCTCGGTTGCATGCTGAAATCTGATGCTCGGTTCGCCTACCTCGACCGGTATCAAAGCTTCGGCGCCGTACACTAAAGAGAATGGAGTGGCTCCGGTGCTGGTTTTTCAGTTGTCCGATATGCCCATAAGATTTCGGGTAACATTTCTCTCCATCTTCCTTTGGCGTCGATTAACCTTTTCTTCAAATTTTGAAGAATAGTTTTGTTGGTTGATTCCGCCTGGCCGTTGCCACTGGGATGGTAAGGAGTCGACAATATTCTTTTGATTTTATTGTCTTCGAAGAATTTGGTTATCTTGCTGCCGACGAACTGTTTTCCATTGTCGCACACGATCTCGGAAGGCATCCCAAATCAACAGATGATGTGATCCCATATGAACTCGATCACCTCTTTTTCTCTGACTTTCTCGTAAGCCTGTGCTTCCACCCACTTAGAAAAATAGTCAGTTGTAAAAAGGATGAACTGAGCCTTACCTGGTGCTCGAGGGAGTGGTCCTACTATATCCATCCCCCACTTCATAAATGGCAACGGTGATATAACCGAATGCAGTGTTTCAGCAGGCTAGTGGATGACCGGTGCATGTCTTTGACACCTATCACATTTGCGCACGAACTCCTTTGCGTCTTTCTCCATGTCGACCCAGTAATAGCCGGCTCGAACTACCTTCCGCACTAGTGAATCTGAGCTCGAATGATTGCCGCAAGCTCCTTCGTGTATCTCTTTCAAGATGTATTCGGTGTCCCCGGGACCGAGACATATAGCTAAGGGTCCTCCAAAAGTTCTTCTGTAAAGGGTTCCATCGTTGGCCAAACAAAATCGGGCTGCCTTTGTACGCAAAGCTCTCGACTCTTTGGGGTCGTGTGGAACCTTGCCCGAGCTGAGGTATTCTATGTACTTGTTCCTCCAATCCCACGTCAAGCTTGTCGAGTTGACCTCGGCGTGGCCTTCTTCTACCACTGTACGACTTTTTCGGAGTCGATCTCTTCATCATCGACTGTCGATCCTAGGTTCGCGAGAGCATCGGCTTCGCTGTTTGTTCCCGAGGAATGTGCTGCAAGGTCCATTCCTTGAACCTGTGCAAAGTGACTTGAAGTTTATCTACATACCTTCGCATACGGCTTTCTCTTATCTCAAACGTCCTGTTCACTTGGTTGACCATAAGGAGAGAGTCGCATTTGGCCTCGATTATCTCCGCCCCAAGGTTCTTGGCCAGTTCCAGACCTGCAATCATTGCCTCATACTTGGCTTCATTGTTAGTCAATTTTACGATTTTGATGGATTGCCTAATCGTATTTCCGGTCGGAGGTTTTAGAACGATACCTAAACCCGACCCTTTCGAATTTGAGGCCCCGTCTGTGAACAGAGTCCACACTCCTGAAGGAGTCCTCAATTTAGTCATGAGTTCCTTTTCGACTTGGGGAATAAGCGACGGTGTGAAGTCAGCGATAAAATCGGCCAGTACTTGCAATTTTATCGAGGTTCGAGGTCGATAATGGATATCGTACTCGCTGATCTCGATGGCCCATTTGGCCAGTTGGCCTGATAGCTCGGGCTTATGCATGACATTCCTGAGTGGGTAAGTTGTCACTATGCATATCGGATGACTCTGGAAATATGGTTTTAATTTCCTAGAAGCACTTAATAAGGCTAGAGCTAGCTTCTCAAAGTGCGGGTACCTAGTTTCAGCTTCCCCTAATGTTCTACTAACATAATATATGGGGAACTAGGTACCCTGTTCTTCTCGAACCAAGACTCCGCTCACCGCTATCTCCGATACAGCGAGATAAAGGTATAATAGCTCGCCTATTTTTGGCGTATGTAATAGAGGT
>MCJB01004313.1:34274-79627 GCA_002018475.1 Nicotiana obtusifolia
CTTCTTTAGTAGATTGAAGAACTGGTGGCTTCTGTCTGACGACCGGGATATGAAACGGCCTAATGCTGTGATCCGGCCTGTGAGTTTTTGTACGGCCTTGACGCTGTCGACGACTTTTATATCTTCGATAGCTTTGATCTTGTCCGGGTTGATCTCTATTCCTCTGTTCGAGACCATGAACCCGAGAAATTTCCCGGAACCTACCCCGAACGCGCATTTTCCCGAGTTCAACTTCATATTGTATTTCTTAAAAATGTCGAATGTTTCCTGCAAATGACTAAGATGGTCCTCTGCTCGCAGGGATTTAACCAACATGTCATCAATGTAAACCTCCATGGTTTTACCTAATTGGTTTTCGAACATTTTATTTACTAGTCGCTGATATGTAGCCCCCGCATTCTTAAGCCCGAATGACATCACATTATAGCAATAAGTGCCATATTTAGTGATGAAGGATGTTTTCTCCTAATCTTCCTTATCCATTTGTATCTGGTTATATCCAGAATAGGCGTCGAGAAAACTTAGAGTCTCGTGGCCAGCAGTAGCATCGATCATACGATCGATGTTGGGCAGTGGGAAAGAATCTTTAGGGCACGCTCTATTCAAGTCCTTATAATTTATACACATTCTAAGTTTGTTCCCTTTTTTGGCACTACAACTACGTTAGCTAACCATTCGGGGTATTTTACCTCCCGAATGGACCCTATATTCAGAAGCTTGGTTACCTCTTCCTGAATGAAGACCTGCTTGACTTCGGATTGAGGCCTCCTTTTCTACTTGACCGGCCGGAATTTTGGGTCGACACTCAGCTTATGTGTCGCAATCTCTGGTGGTATACCTGTCATATCCAAATGGGACCAAGCAAAAGAGCTTTCATTAGCTGAAAGAAAAGAAAGTAGTTTGGTCCTTAGCTCGGAGTTCAAACCCGAGCCCAGGTATACCTTCCGGTCAGGTGCGTCATGGCGGATCGGGATTTGCTCCAACTCCTCGATTGTCGATCTGGTAGCGTCGGCCTCATCCGGGACAACAAAGGATCGGGGTACCCTGAAGTTATCTTCATCGGGCTGATCTCGCTCGCCCTCATCTGTCGAAGGCGGCTTTTGTGATTGCTATTTGGCCTTCCGTTGTGGATTGACAGACTTTGATGCTGTTTCTTCTACCGCAAATATTTCCCTTGCCGCGTGCTGTTCCCCATAAACGGTGATGATTCCATCGGCCGATGGGAATTATAACATCTGGTGCAAGGTTGATGGTACTGCCCCTAATGTCATGTATCCAGGGTCTTCCGAGCAGGGCGTTATACCTCATGTCGCCCTCGATTACGCAGAACCTCGTTGCCCTAGTGGTTCCGGCGATGTTCACCATCAACGTTATCTCCCCCTTTGTTGTTTCCGATGCCATATTAAAACCGTTGAGTACCCAGACCTCAGAAACGATTTGATTCGTTAGTCCGAGCTGTTCAACGACCCAGGACCGGACTATGTTGGCTGAACTTCCAGGGTCGATAAGTACGCGCTTTACTCGGGTATCGTGTACTAACATTGATATTACCAGTGCGTCGTTATGGGGTTGTGCGAGGCCCTCGATTTCTCTGTCGCTGAAGCATAGAGTTCCTTCAGCCGCATAGTCCCGGGTTCGTTTCTCTCGAGTGATGGAAATTTTTGTGCGCTTCAATACTGGTACTAGGGGCACGTCCGTACCTCCAATTATCATATTGATAGTATGTTTTGGCTCCTTTTGATCTGCCGGCCTGTCCCTATTTTCATAATGGTTCCTTGCCCGGTCGCTAAGAAATTCCCGAAGATGTCCGTTCTCGAGCAACCGTGCCACCTCCTCTCTCAATTGTCGGCAATCTTCCGTTCTATGACCGTAAGTGCCATGATATTTACATACGAGGTTAGGATCCCTTTTGGCGGGGTCTGTTTGCAACGGTCTTGGCCATCTAGTGTCTTTGATAAGGCCAATTGCTGAAACCAGGGTTGTTGAGTCGACATTAAAGTTGTACTCGGATAGCCGGGGTGCTTCCTGTCGATCATTGGTTTTCTCGAAGTTGCCTTTTGGCAACGGCCTTCTGTTCCTTTGACTCACCTCGTACCTGTTTTCCTGTCTCGGGATCTTGAGTCCCCTCGATCCATTCCGTCGATCTTCTGGTTTTGGTCGATGCCTGTCTCGGTTCAACCTTGGCTCACGAAAGTTGTCTCTTCGAGGTCAATCAAAGGTCTTAACTGTATAAGAGGAACCTGATGCAACTCTGACTTGATCATCCTCTATCCTGGTTTTTGACTGATACCGGTTATGGATATCCGCCCAGGTGATGGCCGGGTATTCGATTAAACTCTGCTTGAGTTGCCTAGATGCTGCAGAGCTGCCGGTATTTAGCCCTTGGGTGAAAGCTTGTACCGCCCAGTTGTCTGTAACTGGTGGTAGATCCATCTGCTCCATTTGGAATCGAGATACAAACTCCCTTAACATTTCACTGTCACGTTGTCTGACTTTGAATAAGTCGGACTTCCTTATCTCGACCTTAATGGCCCCTGCATGGGCTTTCACAAACGTATCAGCTAACATAGCGAAAGAGTCGATGGAGTTTGGTGGTAGGTTATGATACCACGTCATTGCTCCCTTGGATAGAGTTTCTCCAAATTTCTTCAGGAGGACGGACTCGATTTCGTCGTCCTCGAGATCGTTCCCCTTTATAGCGCAAGTATAGGCTGTCACATGCTCATTAGGGTCCGAAGTTCCGTTGTACTTAGGAATTTCGGGCATGCGAAATTTCTTGGGGATCGGCTTCGGAGCGGCGCTGGACGGGAATGGTTTCTGTACGAACTTTTTGGTATCTAGGCCTTCTAATACTGGGGATGCTCCCGGTATCTGGTCTACCCTTGAGTTATATGTTTCGACTTTTTTATCGTTGGCCTCAATTCTCTTCTCTCCTGTCTCGACCCGCTTAGTTAACTCTTCCAGCATTTTGATGATCCCGGAGTTTGTCCCCGAGCTGCTCTCATCCGGTTGCGCTGCGACTGGTCCATTTTGCTCGGTTGCTGCCTGAGGGGGAGCGTTTTCTACCCTGTCCGGGCTTTGAATGCGGCTTTGCAGTTGGGCTATTGCCGCTTGCTGAGCTTGTAGCATGTCAAATATTACTCTGAGACTGATCTCGCTCTCTCCGCTTTGTTGAATCATCGAGCGGTTCTCCCCCCGGACGCTTGTAACGAGTCGGGTACCTGGCCGGCATTGAGCGCCATTTGAGAATTGACGTCGATTGGGGCTTCATGTCCGGGCACGGTGTTGTTCTCAACTTGGTTGTTGAACTCGTCGTTGATTTGTGCCATGATTAATCTGTAACCTGAAAAACAGAGAATTCTGCAAAGAGAAATTGTAAAATTATGTTTGAAAGAGAAACGTATCAAAAGTTCACTAATATCCTTGGCCCTACGGTGGGCGCCAAACTGTTTACCCTTAAAACCGGATAACAATTGAATTTGTTCGTGGTGCTGAGGATCCGCGAATCAATTTGATACAATATAAAAATATGACGTAGAAGATTAAAATATAATAAGCAAAAGAGAACAGTCAAACCACAAGTACCCAACAGGTGATAATGAATTATGAGAAATAAGGAAGTATTTTGATGAACAGTGGAGATAATTGTGAATAGCAGTAGAATTATATTGTTTTTCTCTCTGAGATGTGTTGTGTTTTACAATGGGGGGTCAATGCCCTTCGTATAGGTAAATGAAAGAGTCCTAAATAAAGTAAAAGACTAATTACAAGGCAAATCCCATTAATTACGGGATTGAATATCCCGAGATGATGGCATAACTGCTATAACAGTTGAGGAAATTGCTCCTGGCGAGATATTCGGGATTGGCGAGATATACGGTCCGAAGTCGATCCTTTGTTACGAGGTATCCCATGGCCGACCATATCGGTTGTCCCATTTCGGCTGTCCCGGCCTACATGCCCGACTTGTTGATTTCGAACCGGGGTGGCCCGGTCTCAAATTACAACCGGCCCCAACCTTACTCGATTGTATCCGACCCAATACAACTTTCTTATAGTGTGCATACGATGTTCTAGTGACACTGTTATTACAAAACCATTATTTTATGTTTAGGTCGAAGCTTTTTTCCTTGTTTCCTCAACTAGTCTTTCGTTGTAATGCTTAGGGGAGACCCTTTGATTCTTGTAAAAGCTTGAGCTTATTACGTCGCGTACTCGACAAAATTTTCGATGTTCTTGCTCGCCTATAAATATCCTTAGTTACATACCTCCATGCCCTTGTGCTCGTAAGGTTACTTCTGAACTCAAATTTTGATTTGTCTCTTTAGTGGCACTCTCTCTTGTTTTTGTACCTTTAACTTTCCCAACTCCTATTTGAAATATTTTCAAGGATTGTGATCTCGTATTTGTGAGACTAAATTCCCTATGCTAGGGTTTACTACGTTTATCTTGCATGATCTGTTGATTTATCTGTGACCTCTTGTCTAGCCATAACTAGGCTCTTCCTGAATCAACTACAGACTACTCGTTGGTGCATTCTCATATCTATATTCTGTGTAACCCCTCTTGGGTTATGTTTTTTTTGTTCTCTTAACTTATCTCTCACATTGGCTCCTTATGTATCAAGAATCCATTCACACTTATTTACCAATTAACATCCTTGTCGGGAACCTTTATTGCGTCTTACCGTGTCATGCTTGCATATTGTTCAGGAATCGTGACATATCTATAGGATCTGAGTAAATGCAATCTCATTCCTTTTGCCTTTATACCGCATTCTTCCTTTACCATTCTATATTTACCTGAACCACTTAAGTCAGACTTAATACCAGATCACACCATCTTCCTTTCTTTAGGGGAAGACTAACATATAATGCTATGAAGATTTACCTATAAATGTTTTACCTCTTACACTTTGGCATCTTTTCAAATCTTCATAAACTCTTACTCGCCTAGTGGTAACCCTTCTATACCAAGGATAACTGAATTTCATACGCACTAGCGTGACACCTAGTGTAACTGGCACACTTAGTCCCTTAAGCTTAACTCTGCTCACAGTGCTTGTTTTAGGGAAGTGCCTTCCTGACTGACCTTTAAAGGTTATTCTTCTGTTGTCCATTCTATTATTGTCGGAACATGATCTCTGAAATTCTCACAATGCCGACTATTATCAAATCTTTCGATCCCTAATTCACGTTCGATTTTATCTTGTTTACTAGACCATACTAATTTTTGTTACTACAGGGGGTCTAACTTAGCCTTCTGGAAATCACGTTGGATTCACCAACTCATTTCTCATAATGAGGATATGACTTTTGGCCTATACTCTTTTATTGTCTCAAGGCCTGTCACCTCTTGTCTTTTCCTTCACTTGACTATAGACTCTATCATCGTGTCATATTTTGATTTACCGTTATCACCCATTTATTACATCTTACTCACAATGCCTCATTTACTCTCTTCTTATTCTCCTGCTAATATTTCTGTCTATCACCTTATTATGAAAACTTCAACAAACATTCTTTCGCTTTTAGCTCTTTTTGCTCTATCCATTGGCTCTTCGGGTCACGTAGCATTCTCTCTTTACTAGGGGCGGGAGCCATACAAAGGTAAATACTTATCCCTTCTAGGATTCCAATGCCAATCTTCAAAACCTTTTCTGGACATTCTTTTATTTCATATCTAAATGTACTATCTAGAGTGCACCATCAAGGTGTCTCACAAGGAGAACTATTACCGGATTTGCAATATTCTACGAAAATGCTAGCTAATACTAACAATCCATCCACCATTTTGGGTACTCTAACCGCAGCTAGATCCTAATATCTCATCCTTCTCTTAAACAATAACCGTTAGCTCCCATAGGGCATAACTAAAATGGGTGTGGCCAATTGTACATACCTCTATTACTGTTGAAGGTAACTTAGAATACTTATATTTCTATGCCTGAATTATAAAAACTGATAATCTTCACTAACTGGGTACCTTGTACCTTTCTTCACCTTGCTTCTTTTACTTGTTGAAACTTGTATCTATCTTCTGATTCTCTTGTTGCTTTTTAAACCATATGGGTGGATATATATTCATGCCTTAGGACTCCTTATCAAGAAACTTACACGTCTTAGTACACACATGATCTGCTGAAGACCTCACATTTACTCATCATAAGCATGATGCAAAGTCGAGTTCCTCTGACTCAACTCTTCCACAACCACATTCAATCTATTACCAGCTGTCTTTCTGGATTAGGTATCATTGTATTACGAATAAAATAGAATTTAGGAGTTTGAATTCTTACAACTGAGCTCTACCGCACGATCTAGAGTAAGAAGAAAGAGTGACAGTCCTAAATGAGCTGTAGCATCCAGATTATAAGTGTAGTGCACAACACACCCATAAATAAGACTCTACTAGACATGGCTTGTAGACTCCTTAGGATAGAACTGCTCTGATACCAAGTTTGTCATGACCCAAACCACAGTGCCGCGATAGGCACCTGATGCCTTACTCAACCGAGTACAAATGTAACATATCTCTCTTATCATACCATTATGGGTAAGTGGGCCAGTAGGGACGTCATGAGATAACCAGAATAAAACATAAGGGAATACTCGACATAGGACGACCCAACATGATATACAAACTTATACATGTGACATAAGGGCCTATAGGATCGAAAAGATCATTTATACACTCAAAACATAGGCCGACAAGGCCATACAATCATCCATATACATGACATATATCTACAAGCCTCTAAGAGTATATAAATGTCATAAAGGCCGGGACAGGGCCCCGCCAAATCAATCAATACATGTCCAAAGCATACTGACCAAATAGGTAACTACGAAGCAAGTGGGGTGCCCCAACACCTTCTGCTAAGCTGATAGCCTACTAGGAGGACTGTCAACCTGTCTATTGGGACCTGCGAGCATGAAACATATCATCCCCAGAAAAAAAGGATATCAGTACAAATAAAGTACCGAGTATGTAAGGCATAAAACTAGTATATAAAAGACATGAAAGAAACATGGAGTAAGAACTCAACCTGTAAGTCTGAATAGCTCTGTGAATCATGAAACATTTATAATGTCATGCATATGCGTATAAATGTTATATCATACATAGGTATATGCGTACATAACATTATCAAGCCTCTAAGGGCATCCCATCATATCATCTCAGCCTCTGTGGGCGAAATTATTAATATATACCAGCTGATCAGGTGGTGGTGATTATATAATGCCATAACCTTTCCCCATACCCCATATACATATAATATATGCATATGTAACACCATCTGGTCATAGGTCAATGTACATGTATAAATGAATGCAATGCATAAGAAGTAAGTCAATAAGATCACTCGGGATGTCATAAGATCAATATGCCTTCGGTTAATATCATGAAATAAACTTTATCAACTTACGTATTTACCGAGATCCATGAACAGACAATATAATAATAGGACACATGGGGAATTAATAACATAGGGACCCCTAGTACTTCTAAGAATAGAGTTATTGTGAATGTTCCGCGTTTGCTCCTTTCGCTTGCATCATATGGATCATGCCGTAAGGAAAGAAGGTATAGCCTTAACGTAGCTTTGCAATCTTCTCCCTAATCGTCAACCAAGCTCAATATGATCTTTTTTCGTCTAGAATGAGTAAACCGACTTTGTCGTCATCATATAAGCGTTGTAACTCTGATATTTTCAAAACCTATATTTTACAAGAAAACAAACAACATCTCACCTATTTTTACTACATTCCATATGTTACTAAAATTCACCAAATAGCCCAAGCAACAATAATATAATTCACAATAAGCTCTTCGATTACTTTAACAACCATTTTGAGCGGCAAGCTCGATTTATGATTAACAAAATATAGTTTGAATTCAATTCCTTTTCCATGAATCTACCTAACATCTATAACATCATACTTATGCATACCATATCGTTTACAGCCCAAAACATCATAAGAATAATCTTCAAAAATAGTCTACACGCCTAGCACCTTAACCTTTATCGTCCACCTCTTATTCTTCATGTTATCTTCTTCAATCTGCTTAATTAGCACATAGATAATCTTATCAACAGAAGACATAATATAATTGATTTATTTATAAAAATTTCTAGCCACAACAAACTATATATATAGCCTCAACACAGCCCATAAAAAGAGAGAACGATTCATTATGCCATGTCAATTACTATCTTGTAGATTTCCTCTCAATCAACACATGATTAACCTTAAGAACAACCAAGAACATGATTTAATTATGTTATTTAGAATATATAACTTGAAATCACCAATTGGTTTAGCTCACAACAACTCTCAATCACACCATAATACTAATAGGAGTTGTATTCTCTTCTTGAATCAACTTTTGTGTCCATGTTGGTGTGCAAACAGTTGTATTTATCCTTGAAAATATAATATATATGAGAGAGGGAATGATTATTACCTTAATCAACAAGAAAAATATGAAATCTGAGGTTACTTCACTTGAAGAATCCTCCAAAACAGCCGCAAGATGAAGGACTACAATCTAGCAAGCACCACAGGATCTCTAGCGTTGGAGTCATGTTTTTCTCTTTGGTTTTCACTCTAGTATAATGGATACTGATTTGAGAGTGTTTTGGGAGAGTATATGGTATGGTTGGGTCGAAAAAATGACCCCAAATGAGCCTTGAACCAATCTTTAAAGGTTGGAGAATCACCCACCACCTAAGTGGGTGCCGTTGGAGCTGCTTGCGCAGTCTCGCAAAACCATAAATATCTCTCTAATCCGATGTTGTATCGATGTAAGGTTTAATGCGTTGGAACTTAGAATCGTAGACCTTCAATTTGGTATGTGGATCATCCCTTAATTCCAAGTATATTGGGAGAAAATCTCACCTACATTTGACCTAATTTTCAGCACATTATGAATTTAACTTGTGATGACCTTTTCCAACTTTTCTTCCACGATTTGCTTGACTTCAAGTCGTAATACACGACTATAATACTACTAACATAACTCATAAAATAACCTCCTTATCATGTTAAGCACTCTTGTTTATCCTAAAAGTATATGCTATAACTTTCTCAGCTTGTCGACTTTCGACGATACTTATTTTCTTCAATTCGTTTAGCTTTAAAGCCTTCCAACACTCTTGGTACTTGTTATTCATGATATTAGATATTTGTAATCTCCAAGGTAACAAGATTAACTTATTTTATGTACTTTAAAAAATAATCTCATTTCTGAGCTTACATCAATTGGCTTACGACTTACTCTTACGTCCGAAAACATGTGGTGTAACATCGGAGTGGCTACTAGTGTGGGGAGTTTGGTCATGTGAGAAATTTATTGTCCCCCTCTTTTGGGAGGTCCAATTTAGCAGAGGGGTTAGGCTATGATTTCTGCACCAGTTACCCTACCACCCGCTCAGCCAGCATGAGGTGTGGTTCAGGCAGCTAGAGGTCGCCCTAGAGGGGGAGGCTTGTCAGGTGGCGGTCATGGTCGATTCTATGCTGTCCTTGATAGGGTAGAGGCTGTTGCTTCCGACACAGTGATCACATGTATTGTCACAGTATGCCACAAGGATGCTTCAATATTATTTGACCCTGGTTCCATTTATTCATATGTATCATCATATTTTGCTCGTTATTTGGATATGCCCAGTAAGTCCTTAGTTTTACATGTTCATGTATCTACGTCGGTGGGTGATACCATTATTTTGGACCATGTGTATCGGTCCTGTGTGGTGACTATTGGGGGATTGGAGACTAGAGTGGATCTTTTATTGCTTAGTATGGTTGATTTCGATATGATTTTGGGTATCGATTGGCTGTCCCCATGTCATTCTATTCTAGACTGTCACGCTAAGACCGTGACGTTGGCGATGCCGGAATTACCGAGGATCAAGTGGAGAGATTCTCTAAATTATGTTTCCAGTAGGGTAATTTCATATTTGAAGGCCCAACGGATGGTCGGGAAGGAGTGTTTGTCATATTTAGCCTTTGTGAGGGATGTTGGTGCTGACACTCCTACTATTGATTCTATTCCAATAGCGCAAGACTTCTCGGATGTGTTTCTTGCAGACCTACTGAGCTGCCACCCGATAGGAATATTGATTTTGGTATTGATTTGGTGTCGGGCACTCAGCCTATTTCTATTCCTCCACATCGTATGGCACCTTCAGAGTTGAAGGAATTAAAAGAGTAGCTTCAGGAGCTTCTTGATAAGGGGTTCATTAGGCCTAGTGTGTCTCCTTGGGGCGTGCTGGTTCTGTTTGTGAAGAAAAAGGGTGGTACTATGCAGATGTGCATCGACTATAGGCAGTTGAACAAAGTTACAATCAAGAACAAGTATCCTTTGCCGCACATTGATGATTTATTGACCAGCTCCAGGGAGCGAGGGTGTTCTCTAAGATCGATTTGAGGTTTAGGTATTGCTAGTTGAAGATTCGGGACTCAGATATTTTGAAGACGGCATTCAGGACCCACTATGGTCACTATGAGTTCCTTGTGATGTTTTTTGGGCTGACCAATGCCCAACAACATTCATTCATCTAATGAAAAATGTATTCCATCCATATCTTAATTCGTTTGTCAAAGTATTAATTGATGATATCCTGTGTACTCGCATAGCCAGGAGGAGCATGCACATCATTTAAGGATTGTACTACAGAGGTTGAGGGAGTAGAAGCTTTATGCCACGTTCTCCAATTGTCAGTTTTGGCTCAGTTCGGTGGCGTTCTTGGGGCACGTGGTATCCAGTGAGGGGATTAAGGTGGATCCAAAGAAGATAGAGGCGGTTTAGAGTTCGCCCAGATCGTCTTCAACTATGAAGATTCGGAGTTTTCTCAGCTTGGCCGGATATTATTGTCGCTTCGTGGAGGGTTTCTTGTCCATTACAACGCCTTTGACTAGGTTGACCCAGAAGGGTGCTCCATTCAGGTGGTCGGATGAGTGTGAGAAGAGCATTCAGAAGCTCAAAATTGCCTTGACCACAACTCCAATTCTACTTTTTCTTTCAGCATCGGGTTCTTATATAGTGTATCTTGATGCTTCTTAGATTGGTATTGGGTGTGTCTTGATGCAGGAGGGTAGAGTGATTACTTATGCTTCATGCCAGTTGAAACCTCATGAGAAGAACTACCATGTTCATGATTTGGAGTTGGCAGCCATCATTCATGCATTGATTTGGAGGCATTATCTATACGATGTGCCTTGTGAGGTATTTACGGATCATCTGAGTCTCCAGCATTTGTTCAAACAAAAAGATCTGAATTTGAGGTAACGGAGATGGTTGGAGCTACTAAAGGACTATGATATCACCATTCTGTATCATCTTGGGAAGGCCAATGTGGTGGCCGATGCCTTGTGTAGAAAGATGGTGAGTATGGGTATCCTTGAATTTGTTCATGTTGGTGAGAGGCCGCTTGCATTAGATGCTTAGGCCTTGACCAATCAGTTCGTGAGGTTAGATGTTACGGAGCCTATTTAGGTTATAGCTTGTGTGGTTTCTCGGTCATCCTTATATGATCGCATCAGAGAGCGTCAGTATGATGACCCCCATTTGCTCGTCCTCAAGGACACGGTTCAGCATGGTGGTGCCAAGGAGGTTACTATTGGGGATGATGGGGTGTTGCAGATGCAGGGTCAGATTTGTGTGCTCAATGTGGATGGGTTACGGGAGTTGATTCTTCAGAAGGCCCACAATTTGCGGTATTCCATTCATCCAGGTGCCGCAAAGATGTATCAAGACTTAAGGCAGCACTATTGGTGGAGGAGGATGAAGAAGGATATAGTGGGGTTTGTTGCTCGGTGCCTAAGTTGTCAGCAGGTGAAGTACGAGCATCAGAGACCGGGCAGATTGCTTCAAAGGCTTGGGATTCCGGAGTGGAAATGGGAGCATATCACCATGGATGATTTTGGCTTGAATCGGTGAAACTTGAAAAATAGAAGTTTGGAGAGTTGAGAAGTTTGACCAAGAGTTGACTTTGTGGTTACCGAGTTCCAATTTTGATTTCAGAAGTTAGAATATGTCCGTTGTGTCATTTATGACTTGTGTGCGAAATTTGAGGTTAATCGGAGTTGATTTGATAGGTTTCGGCATCGATTGTAGAAGTTAGAAATTCATTAGTTTCATTAGGCTTGAATTGGGGTGCAATCCATGTTTTTGACGTTGTTTGATGTGATTTTAGGCCTCGACTAAGTTTGTATCGTGTTTTAAAACTTCTTGGTATATTTGGTTGAGTTCTCAAGGGCCTTCGGTGGATTTCGGAGGGTTAACAGACCGAATTTGAACTTAGGAAATGGCTCATGAGTTCTGGACTGGTGCGATCGCACATGTGAAGGATTTGTTCGCAGGTGCGCGATCGTCGAAGCGAAGGAGGCATCACATGAGCGGTTTTAGCTGGGGCTGTGAGGCAGCGCATGTGCAAGGTATTCGCCGCACCTGTGAGATCGCAGATGCGAAGAGTGGAGGCGCAGATGCGGAGAGTGGAGGCGCAGGTGCGAGGTCTGGAAAGAGGACCTGGGGGTGCAGGTGCGGAAGGATGCTCGCAGATGCGGAGTGCCTGTAGTAGCGGAAGTATGCAGGAGGGTGTGGAGTCGCAGAAGTGATGAGGACTCCACAGAAGCGGAACAACAGAAACGGTTAAGTGGTTTCGCAGGTGTGAATTTTCTAGGCAGTATGTATATTCGAAGGGTTCCTAGATTTTATTCATTTTTGGACGTTGGTAGCTCAGATTAAGGCGATTTTGAAGGGGGTTTCAGTATATTTCAAGAGGTGAGTCACTTTTGATCATTTTTATTCATTAATATTGAATACCCATTTAGTTTCCCACCTAGTTTATATATTTTTGAGGTGGAATCTTGAGAATTTTGGACTAGGGATTGGAGAGTAAGATTTTGAGATTTGAGGGGCGATTTGGTGTTGGATTTGAGTAATTTTGGTATGGTTGGACTCCTGGTTGAATGGGTGTCGGATTTTATAACTGTTGTTGGATTCCAAGGCGTGGTCCTGAGATTGACGTTTTATTTAAGAACTTAGCTCTATTATATGGAATTGATTCCCATAGCTTGTGTTGATTGTACCGAGTTGTTTGTGGCTAGATTCGAGGCGTTCAGAGGCTGATTCGTGATGCAAAGGCTTATTGGAGTAGAGATTTGCATGCTTTTGAGGTAAGTAACACTTCTAAATTTGGTTATAAGGGTATGAACCCTTGAATTACGTGTTATGAGGTCGGTGTTGAGGTGATGCACATGCTAGCTGACTGGCTTGTGGGCGTGCACCATGGTAAATGTGACCTGGTCCATTCCGTGGTACTGTGTAGTCATCAAACCTTGTTGCTATTCATGTGATCCCTATGTGTATGAGTAATTGGATTGCAATCCCCGTTAGCAATGAGGTTAGGCTTTATGCTTATCCGGTTGAGACCCACTAGGGTCAGTTTTGCCGTTGAATTATTTTCTTCAATGGCAATTTTGTACTCAGTCACATCCATCATTTGAATATCTTATCTCAGTCTCTACTACTAATTATTGTTGCATCATATATTATTTTTTGGGCTGATTGGCATGAGATTTGTGAGATCGAGAGACTGGAGATATTGATAACTGAGTTGGGGCCTGAGAGTCGTGTTGTGAGTGAGATTTATAGATTGGCTGCACGCCGTAGCAGGCCTTATGGCTTTATATATATATTATTATTATTACATGGATCAGGCTGCACGCAACAGCAGGCCTTTTAGGCTTTATTATTATGGGACCGGGCTGCACGTTGCAGCAGGCCAGATTGGATTTATATTAGTGCTTGGGAAAGATCCGCCCCTTTGGAGTATGACATACCAGTAGTGAGCGCAGGTACCATAGAATGCTGAGTGATTGAGTGTGATGAGCGAGAACTGAGATAGCCAGATTGAGTACTCTGAGAGTGTGAGTACATGAAGTTTTTGTTGTGATGCATCACATGCGACATGCACATTGACATGTAGATATAGAGATGTAACATTCCTCATATCAGTCATACTTGGCATATTTTATTTGTATTGAGCTTAACTGTTAAACCAGAAAGCATGTCTATATTCCTTTACTGTGTACCAACAGATTATGAGTTTCTCTGGCATATTATTGTCTTGTTTTCTGTCGTAGCTATATTGTTTAAATTCTGTATTTGGACTGTATTAGTTGAGCTCGTCACTGCTTTTACCCCAAGATTAATCTTCTTACTTATTGAGTATATTGGGTCGGTTTTACTCATACTATACTCTATACTTCGTGTGCAAATCCCAGTACTTCCCGGCACGACGATTGCTAGCTTGAGAGCTTTATCAGTTCGGATACTATCGAGGTAGCTGCCTTGGCGTCCGCAGACCTTGACTCTTCTCCGTTTTCTTTTAATTTTATTTATCTGTTCTATCTTCCTAGACGGTATTTTAGCAGTTAGATCATGTTATTGTATAAATGCTCATGTACTCAGTGACACCCAGATTCGGAAGAATTTTATATTGAGATGTGGTGTTTTCTTCCAGCTATTACGAGATTTTTATTATTTAAACTTAAATTCGGTAAATTTTAAATTAAAGATGTGTGGTTATTGTGAGTTGTCGGCTTGCCTAGTATTGCGATAGGCGCCATCACGACATGTGAGATTTTGGGTCATGACAGACTTGAAACTTGATGGCAGTACTGTTTAACCTAAAATTTATTTTATAGGCCAAACTAATTAAATCTCTATTTTTAGGGCACAAGAAATCGATTTGACTGACTTTCTCTAATATAAGTAGCAATAACTAATAATCAGAGCAAGTAAGGAAATCAAATATAAAAAACAGAAGATAATTCGTATCGATAAAGATAGCCTCTCCCCCAAATCTCGTTCTTGTTTGATTTGAACACAATACAATGATAAAGAGAGTTGTAGAGTGATTTTTCCAATGGGATAATGAATGAAACGTTGCATCAGATAAGCAACAGAAGCATGTAATTTTAAAATTTTATAATGAACCATCTTTTCAACTAAAGATCTTTCTCATAAGATTACATGTAACTGATAAAGAAGAAGGACAATGTACCAACTCTTTTGCATCTTCAGCTTTTTGATGTAGATGCTTCTTCTATCTCCAAGTAGTCCAAGTGTCCTCCGTGCAAAGCTAGTCCATCAAGACTCTTTGTATATCTCTTGCACTACTACAAAAGAGGATTATAAGCAAACTAGAGAGAGTATCTTGTATCTACATAAAAGAAAAGAGAAGCTCAAGAAAGACTACTTGTTATTCTTCAACTAAGGCTCTCTTTATATAGTGCTCAATGCATTTCATGCAAAGAGGCAAGTGTCAAGTCTCAAGGAACATGTGTCTTTTAGAAAGACAAGTGTTCCATGCAAGAGGCAAGTGTCTTTGGTCTTCCAAATACTTCTATACTTTCGTTCAAGACCACTTGTCCTATGTACTAATTTAATAGACTACCCAAGTACCCCTGTCACAGTAGAAGGGTTTGTGTACAAATATAAGTAACTTTTTATATTAAATTCTCTCTCTCTTTGTAGCAATTTTTCCACTTGGGTCATCTAGCACATTTCAATGGGTCAACAAACCTACTTTTGAAATTACACTGTAGCTTATGAAATATTTTAAAATAATTTAAATTTCATTCTTCCATTCTAAGTGCATAGAAAATATTAATTAGGTGCTAAACGAACAAGTTATTTTCAAGATTTCTCTAAGTCTTTTTAGACAATATCCAATTGAATCTTATTTGGTGTGATTGTTTAGGATCTCGGTCAATGCTGGACATGGACTACTATCCGGTCAATATTTTGATCGATAGTCAGCACAAATAATTTGTCAACTTATTAACATAATTATTTGCTCCAATTAATCAAATAACCCTTTAGCATATTAACTAATTAGAAGAATTTTGTTTTTCTTATCGGGGCAGTCCAACGATCTAGATTACTGTCTAGCAACATGTCAAGACCTCTAGTGACCTAGGACATGGTGGAGATACCAAAATTTCCTTTACGGTAGGTCAAGCGTGCAATTCAATCCCCTATGTCGTACATCCTGGATGAGCTAAGGGATTGGATATTGTCAATCCCAAATTCTCATCTCTGTGTGTTCGATCTATGGATGTATGACTTAATGACAAGATCCTAAAAACATTTTTTCTAGATCTTGACCAACTCTGAACAGAGATTCGCAAGTCATAATCTCATGAGATCGCATAGGATGTGGACTCCCCATACTAAGAGCGACCAATCCCATCTTGATCCATTTATTACCTTCAATATAACTTTCCTACTTGCAAGATACCCCGTGAGCATCTATACTTAATGTGCCTAAGGTGAATTAATACATAGTTGGTGCCTATAAGATATTGTGGTGATTTCAAGTCTAAGGATCACTTGCACAACCTAGACGTAAGTGCTTCCTTTTCGACAAGCCAGTAGGGCATCCATTAAGGTTTCGTCGTATGGGTCAATCCAGTGAACTCATTCTTTAATGGGCACCCATATTCTTGAATTACTATCATACACACAAGTGGTTATGAGATCAACCACCCTCTCCTTTGAACATGTATAAAATGTGCCAGTTTAACCAGTTTACCGATACCCTTTATCGATAAACCATAATGACTAGGGATATTTAAGATTAGAGATTTCGAGCAATTGAGATCTCATTGGTATGAGCGCCATCATAAACCTCAAATCCTTTACCCTAATTGATGTTGGTCATATTTTCATATGTTTTAATATTACTTTACCCATGTTATACCAGCTTTTTGGTGATATTTGGTATTAAAAATGCCCAACATATATTAATTAGTGGTTTTATGACTAATTGAATTGTGTGTGATTATTTAGGATGTTTGGAGTGCAAAATTATGAAGAAAAGATCCTCCAGCTATAGGAGGAGAGGGTGGATGCGTCGCATCCGACCTTGGCAAAATGGCTATTTGGCGCACCCTTAGTAGTGAAGTCGGAAGAAGGCATCCACCTTAGCATCTGAACCTCGGCGCAACAAAGTTGAGAGAAAAGAGGGTGGACGTGAAGCATCCACCCCAGCATCCGATGCTGAGAAGTTCAAGTTGAGGCGAACACAAAGCATCCACCCCAGCATCAAACCCTAAAGCTGAGTCAGAATAGGAAAAGGAAAACCTTGGGCCACCACTTTTGTATGCAATATATGAGCCAAAATGCCTCTTTTAGGTCATCTAACACACTTGGAAGCAAAGAAAAGCTATCACAGGGTTTGGAGACCGTGGAGTTCATCTTGAGTTCTTCTTTTTCCCTTCTTTTATTAATTTTATTTATTCTTAGGAATTACTTGAGATTTTTACCATGACTATGCATGGCTAAACTCGTTTGTTCCGGGGTTATGGTTTTACATGAATGTTGGTATTCGGAGATTGATTTGACGATTTAATTTATCATATTGGGTTGTTTATTCATATCCTGAGTTTAATTATGTTAGTGACTAGCTAACAGTAAAATAATATGTATGAATCTTAAGTTGAACTTGAAAGAGGCAATTCTTGATTGCAATATGATTGAATAGAGTGCGATCTTGAACCTAGTAAATGGGGAATTGATTTGCGAATAAGGATAGAAATATACCTATTTTCCTTGCTTAACCAATTGTGCAAGTGATTGTAAATGCATTTTTTTTTATCTCTAATCTCATAGAAATATAGGGTTTAGTATAAATTGAATAGGCGAGTAGAAGTTATCAAATTTGTACGAGTATTATTGTCCTTGCAAGTTAATAACCTAGATAAATTAATAAGTCAAGTCGATTGAAGAATTCAACAGGACTGTTAGCCAACCATAACCATGGAATATTATTTCTTATTGAATTCAACCCTTCGTGCTAAGCTCTAGCTAGTAGAATTAATTGAACAAAAATCACCATGACATTGTTCTTGACTCGATAAATTAGAATTTTCTTGATTTAGTTAATAATTGATCACAAGTAATTGTGGGAACGATACTCTACTCACTCTTTATAACTTGATTGACCGCGTATACTTGCGTGTGCAATTTAAGGCAACAAGTTTTTAGTGATATTGCCGGGGACTTCAAAATTAATTGTTTCACTAGATCAAGCTTTTACTACTTATCAAGTCAAGTTTTAATTTTTATTTTTGGGTTTTCTAGTTTTAGTATAGTTTAGTGTGTTGTTACTTGTATTAGATGGAATCTTTAGATAAAATTTGGTTGAATATTTGTTATTCTTACTTTGGTGATCCTTCTCCATATTGTGGATGATCGCACTTGTGGCAAATTATAAATCTCAATCTTATGAGTGGAATATTTGCAATGTGTGTGGTTGCCGAGGTGGCCATTGAGATGGTTGTCCTAATAGCTTTTATCCTTCTATGAACCCTTATTATGATATTCCTAACAATGTTTATGAGTTTGATAGGAGCAATGAAGTGGAGGGTGTAGAACGTGTTGCCCGTATTATGTACATGGTGGCAAGTAGCCGAGCGACAAGATGAAAATCAAAAGGTTATATAAAGAATCTGTGCATCAATCATGAGAATGAAGGACGAGGCAGAAGAATTGGCTAAAGAGAGCGAGTTCCCACAAGAAGATAATTTTGAAGAAGCAGATATAGTGAGCCAATCTTGACTAGAGGAACAAGCTCAGCTAATTAAATTTCATGAGTCTCTCGATGATAGTCTTTCAAATATGGCAGAACAACTGATAGAAGGAAGAAATGAGCTCAGGCAAGAGATAGACCAATTTGACTCAGATATCCATGATCTGCAGACTCAATTTAATAAGAAGGTTGAGGCGTCTGATGCCCAACAACCAACTGTTGTGGATACTAGGTAACTTGTGGAGCATAAATATGAATTCCAATAATTTGACCAAATTATCATTGATGATGCCAAGGTTGAGGAAGTTTGCAAAAGTGAGGACATCAAAAGTGAAGCGATTTTAGAGTTGGAGAATCTTGGACCTCATTCTAACCACTTTTCAACATTGTGTTGGGATGATGACATGGGAATCGATCCTTTTGATCTTATGGAGGAGTCGAGGAAATAAGAACAAAGTGCATATACTCTGAAATTCGCTAGGCCAAGAAGACAAAACGACATTCCTCATTAAAAGGCCAAGAAGTTCAAAATGCAACATTATTTGCTTGGCTCTTTTGTATTCATAGCACCATCGCAGAACCTAATGGCAAGATTGACCCAAATTTAGGATACAATTTATATCTTCGAGGTGGAAGAAAAAGTGGTGAAGTTGGTGTAAGTCGGGCACTACTATCAATAAGGCGCTTATTGGAAGGCAACCCAGACTGTATTATAATCTTATTTTTGTTTTTATAGTGTCACAATTTTTCTTTTGTTTTTGTTTGCAGATTAGGGGAAGTCTGAGTACCCGAAGTTGAAGATGAGGAGCATGTTTGAGCTTAAGTGTGGGGTCGTCCCAACCTTTAATATTGAGGATCATGCTGCTAGCTAGACCCTAGAGGGTCTCAGGGAGTATTTCTCATCCTTGTTTTAATATTTTTCTCTGTGATCATACATCGAGAACTATGCATAACATAAGTGCGGGGTGAGAGAATTACTTTCTGAGTGTAATTGTATAACACAACTTCTCATTATTATTTTTAATCCGTAGCTAGAAGTAGTCTAGTTTAGAGTAATTCTTTCAAAAATAAAAAAATGTAAATACAGAAAAAAATTTAGAAAAAGCTTGGACTTTTCCCGACGATGGATCTCTTGACAGCTATTAAGGTCCAATGAAAAAAATTCTTTTTGTTTATAGTTAGTCGTAGGTAGACAATAATCCCTCTTGGTTTTTCTTTGGGCACCAGTTCTTTTCCAAGGGAATAATTTGTTGAACCATGTACTTTTTATTTTTGGAGTAGGTAGGATATAGAGACTCAGACTGAATTCGACATACTTAATGACTTGTTTGATACCAGCAGAGTTAGACCTGGGCATGTGGATTTTAACTCTCCCCATGAGTTTTTGAGAACTATTTGTGCCTTGAAAAATGAAATAGCTTGTTTTGTGACGCTTAGGCTCATTTTCTAGACTCTTGTGCTAATTGTTGTGCCATGTGCATTAGAATTGTGGCTTAACTCTATACTTGCTTTGATTGAGAGTGGAATGTAGTTATCCTAATTGAATCATATGCCATTGTGTGATGAGATTTTTGTATAGTTCCATGTAGTACATTTGTGTCTAGAACTGCATGTGAGTTGAAGCGAAATCCTAAGTTTTGCTCCGTTTAAAATATGATTTTAGGCCTTCTTTGACCCTTTTTAGAATTGTAATGCTACCACAAATAAAATTTCCCTACTTAAGCCTTTTGAGCCGGTGGACCTTTTATTTGGCACCCATATTACGAGCCTGTACCCTTTAGTTCTTAATTGAAACTTTTGATCCTTTTACCTCTTAAAACACTTTAATTGTAAAATAAGCATTAAAAGAAGTAAGGAGGGGATTTGGGTGGCTTTCAAGTGAAACCAATGAAAGGGAGAAAGGTGCGCTTATTCTTTAAAATAATACACCACTAGCGGAAATTGAAAAAAAAAAAAAGAATAGTGGAAAAAAAAGAAGAGAAAAATCTAAAAGAAAAAGAAGGAAAAAAATATAGATGAATAAATCGTTGTCTTGTTCTTGCTGGTGGGGTATAAGTTAAAGTAGTGTTAAAGAAAGAGGGAATGTTTTTAGGGTGATATTGAAGTTGGGTTGAAGAAAGTTGCGCTTGAAGTGATTACTTGACGTGTTAAAGTGCTTAGGAGGGTTAACCACTATTTCCTATATACCCTACCCATTACTTAGCCCACATTACAACTATAAAAAAGTCCTGATTAATTTTAGACTGAGTAGGCCAACATTAGTAGAGATTTACATAACGGGTAAGCCTATGGTACCTTTTGTGCGCATATGAATTTCTTTGAGAGAGTAAGTGATTTCTTCAATTGTTTGAAGTCCTTAAATTATGTTCAAATTTTAGTTGACTGTGGAGTATCTCTCTTTGATTTATGCTGAGGGCACATGTTTCATGATGGATATGTGACTTTATTAGGCTCTTAAGTCAGAGTAAGTAAGTTGACCTGAAGGTAGTTATGCTAGGGAGTCAGTTTCTGAGGTTGAGATGTCCGAAAGTTGCTATTTAATTATCTTTGAACTGTGCAACATTTTTCTTGGCATGTTTTGAACATGGGAAGGAAAGTAAAGAATGTATGTGCGAAGGGCTAATTGTTGGTATCAACCAAAGTCATTGGTTCTTGAGCTTAATTGAAAAGTTGTGGCTTGATAGTGATAAGCTTAATTTTTTTCGGTCTATTATAGGTTGATTTCACTTTACTCGAGGACGAACAAAGTTTTAAGCATGGGGTGGTGATGTTGGGCATCTTTTTATATGTTTTAATATTACTTTACTCATGTTTTAACCGCTTTTTGGTGATATTTGGTGTTTAAAATGTCCAATATGCGTTAATTATTGATTTTATGACTATTTGAGTTGTGTGTAATTATTTAGGATGTTTGGAGTGCAAAAATATGAAGAAACGGTTGCTCCAACTATAGGAGGAGAGGGTGGATGCATCACATCTGACCTTGGCAAAAAGGCTATTTGGCGCATACTTAGCAGTGAAGTCGGACGAAGACATCCACCTTAGCATCCGCACTTGGGTGCAGCAAAGTTGAGGGAACAGAGGGTGGACATGAAGCATCCACCCCAACATCCGATGTTGAGAAGTTCAAGCTGAGGGGGACGCAAAGCATCCACTCCAGCATCAATCCCTGAAGCCGAGTCGGAATAGGAAAAGGAAAACATTGGCCCACGACTCTTGTACGCAATATATAAGCCAAAAATGCCTCTTTGAGGTCATCTAACACAGATGGAACCGGAGAAAAGCCATCACAGAGTTTGGAGACCGTGGAATTCGTCTTGAGTTCTTATTTTTCCCTTCTTTTATTGATTTATGTATTCTTTGAAGTACTTAAGATTGCTATAATGACTATGCGTGGCTATACTCGTTTGTCCTGGGGTTATGGTTTTATATGAATGTTGATTTTCAGAGTTTGACTTGACGATTTAATTTATCATATAGGGTTATTTATTCATATCCCGAGTTTAATTATTTTACTGCCCTGCTAACAATGAAATACTATATATGAATCTTGAGTTGAACTTGAAAGAAGTAATTCTTGATTGCAAAATGATTGACTAGAGCGCGATCTTGATCCTAGTTAATGGGAAATTGATTTGTGAATAAGGATAGAAATATATCTATTTGTCGTGCTTAGCCAATTACGCAAGAGATTGTTAACGTTCTTTTTATCTCTAATCTCATTGGAATATATGGTTCAGTATAAATTGAATAGGCGAGTAGAAGTTGTCAAATTTCTACGAGTATTATTGTCCTTGCAAGTTAATAACCCAGACAAATTAATAAGTCAAGTCGGGTGAAGAATTTAACAGGATTGTTAGCCAGCCATAACCCTGGAATACTATTTCTCATTGAATTCAACCCTTCATGCTAAGCTCTAGTTAGTAGATTAATTAAACAAAAATCACCTTGATATTGTTCTTGACCCAATAAACTAGAATTTGCTTGATTTAGTTAATAATTAATCACAAATACTCATTGGAACGATATTCTACTCACTCTTTATTACTTGAATGACCGTGTATACTTGTGTGTGCGATTTAAGGCAACACTAATCCAAGGGTTTCATCATCATCTTCAAATTATATAAATAAGACACAATAAGATGATGAAGATTACCTTCATCATAATCATACATACATTGTTAGATTTGTTATAAAAATATCCCTATCACATGTCTATGTGATTGCCTTGAGGGTATATTTCCAACAATATCCCACATGCACTAAAGCAAATCACCCTTATACTGAATACCCATGCTTTTAGATGATAGTCAAACTGCTACTGTAACAAAGCGTTAGTGAATGTTTCCACAATACTGTTCCTGGTGTCAACTCTCTCTAGAGTCACATCATCTAATCCAACGATCTCTCTCAAGAGATGGAAGCGTCTCAAAATATGCTTGGACTTCTTGTGAGACCTTGGTTCCTTTGCTTGAGTATTGTCACAATAAAAGGAAACTATTAGTGCTATACTCTAAACTACTCCAAGCTCACATATGAACTCTTTCATCCAGACTGCTTCTTAGCTGTTTCACTTATAGTGATGTATTCCTTAGTCGTTGAGTCAGCTACTATTGGCTTCTTAATACTCCTCCATCTCACTACACGTCCGATCAGTATAAAAACAAATCCATAAATGGATTGGTTATCATCTAGGTCAAACGGAAAATCTGAATCTGTATATCCTTCAAGTTAAGTTAGAAACCACCCCCATATATGAGGAATGCATATTTAGCTCTTCTCAAGTAATTTAAGATGTTCGTTACGACTTTCTAGTGCTCTTCACCGTGGATTCCCTAAAATTTACTTACTAGTCCAAAGGCAAAGCGATATCACATCTAGTTCATAGCATGGCATACATGATAGATCCTACGTATGAAGCGCAAGGAACCTTACTCATCCTTGCTCTCTCTTCAGATATCTTTGGTAACATTGTGTTGGAGAGACGATACTGTGTGTGGCAAGCAAGCACCCTTTCTTCTTTCCTGGCACGCAGAACCAATTTTGTAGAATGTGTATGTACCTCGACTGGACAAGCCTAACATCCCTTTTGATCTATCCATACAGATCCTCATTCCGAGAATAAGTGTTACAACCCATATTTGTATACGTTAGATTACTCCGTAAGATAGTCTACATATGTCCGAGAAGAGATTACCTTTGAGATAATAAGAATTTAGTCCTGTTGGTCTTAAATGATGCAAGGGTGTATAAGAGTGGTTAACAAGTAGTAGAAGATAAACGAATTACGGATATTATAACTTGTATTTTCGGGTAAATCGAGAAGTGATTAACATTACCAAGAGGTCATGTTTTAAGGTATTTGAATCATATAATATTTGTTTCATAAGTCTTGAAGTCAAACGAGTTATGAAACAAAAGTCGACAAAGGTTGTCTCAACTTGGGTTCATAATTGTACTTAAACATTAGGTCAAATGTTTCTAAGCTTCTTTCCCAATTTAAAAGGAATTACGGGGTGATATACCTACCAAATTAAACATCTATGAGACTCGTTTCCAACGCATCAAGCTGTTCGTTGATACGATCTCATAATTGGGAGATATTCGCATTTTCGCGAGACCGCGCCAAGCACCTCTCTATGGGGCCTCCATAGGCGGTTTAAGACATATGGATATATATATCATGCCTCAACCCCGTTTTTAAGTCATTTTTTTGGGTATACTCAGAGCTTAGAACTTTAAGAACGCCCTCTCAAGGTTCTCTCATGATCCAAGACTAAAACAAAGGCAAACAACACAAATCAAGTGTCGGAAATCCCGTGGCGCTAGTAAGTTCCTATTCCCTCTTGTTGTTGCTGATTTTTCTGTTGTTCCAGCTCGTGTGGAAGGTTTTTTTAAGTATGTTGTTTTCAGTAAAATACCCCCTCAAGTTTAAATATCAACCCTAGGTAATTTCAAGTCTTCTAAAGTCATTCTAGTACCGAAAAATCCTAATTGATTGCTAGCTTCGCTTCCTTGTTCTTGTGGCAGCATTGAAGGGATATTTCGTGCTCAATTAAGGGCAAATTGGAGTTTTTATTTCTTTCTAAAGGTAAGGAACCTATTACCCTACATGTATTTAAGATTATCCAAGTTACGGCTCAGTCGTTGAAGCTAGAACTTGTGAGATATACGTCGAAAAGCTTGCTAGTAATGTTGTTGGTTGTTGGATTGTTTTGGGAGTCTTAATATGATTATTATTGATGTTGTTGGGATGTTTGGTGATTTTTTTAACTTGTGGGAAGTCATATATATAGGGGAGGTGTTATTTCTCTTATTGTAGACTAAGGAGTCGTGGAAGTTTCGTAGCTTGAGATTGGGAAGTATATACAAGGTATGTGGGATTGTCCGGTTCCTTCTTTTGCACGACTCTGATTGTACACAATGCAATGAACGAGCCTCCAAAGATACTCTACTATTAGAAGGTAGTAGTACTTATATTGTTTCCCCTCTTATGGGAGGACTGATGTTGATGTTACTTCTTTGACCTTACACCAGTCCGAAAGGTTGAAAGTGTCATTCCAATGAGTCCAGCATGCATTATCTATTTTACTCTACCGAGCCGCGCTATAGTCGGCCGGGTATGGCACCTATTGTGCAACTATTATATATATGTATCTATTTTACTCTACTGACCCACGCTATAGTCGGCATCTATTTTACTCTACCAAGTCCGCGGTATAGTCGGCCGGGTATGGCACCTACTGTGCAACCACTGATCAGTTGGATATGATGTTACCGAGCCTTATGATGGCCGGGGTATGATATGATGATGATGAGGCCCACAGAGGCATATGTATATGATGATTTTAAACGGATATATATGT
This sequence comes from Nicotiana obtusifolia, assembly GCA_002018475.1. NCBI lineage: Eukaryota > Viridiplantae > Streptophyta > Magnoliopsida > Solanales > Solanaceae > Nicotiana > Nicotiana obtusifolia. Next base: position 59,747 of record MCJB01004313.1, read on the forward strand.
ATATGCACATCAGACATTGGATGATTAGTCGCCCTCAGAGGCTCTCAGATGTTACAGGGTGTATATTTTCTATCCCTTTGCACATTATTGTTCTTATATTATGCTTTCCCGCCTTACATACTCAGTACCTTATTCGTACTGATGTCCTTTTATTTGTGGACGCTGCATGTCGTGCTGCAGGTCCGGATAGACATATAGACGAATCTCCCCCACCACAGTAGGCTGCCCAGTTCAGCGGATATTGGCGAGATCCCTCCTTCGGACTTGTCGTGGTCTTGGTATGCATTTTGTCATAGGCATTGTGGGCATATCGGGGCCCTGTTCCGACACAGGTTGCACCACTTATGTTCTTGTAGAGGCTCATAGACAAGGGGTGACTCATGTATAGTTAGCAATTGCCTTGTCTGCAAATGTATTTTGTTGTATAGTTTTTGCATTGCAGCCTTGTTGGCCATGTTATGTATATGTATGTACACGTCAGTATCGGAAAGTTTAAGCTGATTATGATTACTGTTTTCTATTTATACTAGCCTTGTCGGTCCTTATAGATAATAAGAGAAGTTTGATGGCAGGTACGTCAGCACTCGCAAGTAGGGTTAGGGTGCCCGTCGCGGCCCTCTGGTTTGGGTCGTGATAAAACTTGGTATCAGAGAGATCTGTCCTAGGGGTTGTCTATAGCCGTGTCTTGTAGAGTATTGATTATGGATGTGTAGCGCGCTCATTTATAATCAGGAGGCTGCATGACATTTAGAGTTGCTATTTTTTTTTCCTGAATCTAGATCGTGGGTAGAGCTGAGTCGTATGTATTCGTCTATAATATTCATCATGTTCTTTTCAGCGATGCCCATGACTAGGAAGCAAGTGATTAGTAGATGCCTTGATACAGCTGCGGGAGAGGGTACCAGTCAGGTGCCTCCCACCAGAGCAGGCCATAGTGAGCCTCAGAACGAGATGCCATCTCAGACCTCATTTACTCCTTCTCCTCTAGAGGATATAAAAAGGCACCCAGCGTCTCCAGTTCCTCCATCTAGTACTACAGACCAGGATATGCAGAGTGTGGTACAGTTGTTGACTAGCTTGGTAGCTGCTCAGGCTCAGAGGCAGGATACCGGTGCTATTGATAAACCGGTTAGTGCGAGAGTTCGGGATTTTATTAATCTAGATCCTCCAGTGTTTACCGGATCAGACACCAAGGAGCACCAGCAGACTTTTATTGATCAGGTTCATCGTACACTGCGGGTTATGCATGCTATTGATACAGAGGCAGTGGAGTTGGCTTTTTATCGATTACGGGATTTAGCAGTTTTCTAGTATGATAGTTGGGAGAGATCCAGGGGTCCGAATGCTCCCCCACCTGTGTGGAAGGAATTTTCTGAGGCGTTTCTTCGTCACTACCTGCCAGTTGAGATAGGACGAGCTAAAGCTGATAAGTTCTTGAACCTTCGACAGGGTAATATGAGTGTGCGAGAGTATAGTATGCAGTTTGATTCTTTAGCAAGGTATGCTCCCCATATAGTGGCCGAGATGAGCGATAGGGTGCACCTGTTCGTGAACGGATTGGGACCACATCTGATAAATGAGTGCACGACAGCCTCCTTGATGGAGGGCATGGATATTTCTCGTATTCAGGCTTATGCCCAAACACTAGAGGATTGTAAGCTCCAGCAAAGACCAGACAAGGAGCAGGATAGGGGCTAGCATAAGAGGACGAGATTTGCGGGGTATTCTGGTGACTTCTGAGGTAGTGTCTGACCCCAGTCTTCGAGGAGTTTGGCGCCATCTATAACTAGTGCTCCTCCACGCCTTCAGAGGCCTCAGCACGATCAATTTACCTATTCTGGTTTAGGCCAGGGTTCGCGGGTATCAGGCTTACAATATCATCGGGATACTAGTCAGACGAGACCCCCAACACCTCGTTGTGATTAGTGCGGCAAGGCCCACGTTGGACTGTGTCGTCGAGGTTCCGATATATGCTATTCTTGCGGACAGCCTGGCCATATGAGGCGGGATTGTCCTAACAGAGGAGGTGGTGGTATGGCTCAGCCGACTGGATCTGTGGCTGGTTCTTCCTCATCAGTTCAACCTCCAGCACGGGGTTTTCAGCAACCGACAGGTCGTGGTAGAGGTAGAGGTGGAGTGCCGAGTTCGAGTGGTACTCAAAATCGAACCTATGCTCTAGTAGATCAGCAGGATCTCGAGTCATCTCCGGATGTTGTTACAGGTATATTTTCTGTGTTTTCTTATGATGTATTTGCGTTGATTGATTTGGGATCTACATTGTCATATGTTACACCCTTTGTATCTAAAAAGTTTGGCGTCGAACCTGAATTAATAAGTAACCCACTTGCGGTATCTACTCCGATAGGAGAATTAGTGATTACTAGAAAGGTATATAGAGGTTGTACGGTGATGATTTGTAGTCGTCAAACCTCGGCGAATTTATTTGAGTTAGAAATGGTTGATTTTGATATGATAATGGGAATAGACTGGTTGGGCTCATGCTATGCAAATGTTGATTGTCGTATGAAGATGGTTAGGTTTCAATTTCCTGGTGAACCCGTCATCGAATGGAAGGGGAACATTGCTACGCCGAAAGGTATGTTTATTTCCTATCTTAAAGCAAGGAAGATGATCTCAAAGGGTTACATTTATCATCTCGTTCGCGTTAGGGATGCGGAGGCGAAGCCGCCTACCCTACAATCAATCCCCGTGGTCAATGAATTTCTGGATGTTTTCCCAGATGAACTCCCAGGTCTTCCTCCTGAAAGGGAGATTGAGTTTAGCGTTGATGTGTTGCCTGACACTCAACCGATCTCTATCCCTCCATACAGGATGGCCCCCGTAGAGTTGCGAGAGTTGAACGTGCAGTTGAAGGACTTGCTGGATAAGGGCTTCATTAGGCTTAGCACTTCACCTTGGGGTGCTCCAGTCTTGTTTGTGCGGAAGAAAGACGGGTCATTAAGGATGTGTATCGATTATCGAAAGTTGAATAAGTTTACTATAAAGAACAAATATCCAATTCCAAGGATTGACGCCCTGTTTGACCAACTCCAAGGTGCCAAGTATTTTTCCAAGATTGACTTACGTTCAGGGTATCATCAGGTGAGGGTCAAGGAGAAGGATATTCCAAAAGCAGCCTTCCGGACAAGATATGGGCGTTTTGAGTTCTTGGTAATGTCGTTTGGGCTAACAAATCCCCCAGCAGCTTTTATGGATCTCATGAATAGTGTATTCAGACTCTATCTTGATGTGTTCGTGATTTTATTCATTGATGACATTCTGGTGTATTCTCGTTCAGAGACAAAACATACGGGCCACTTGCGGATAGTATTACAGACCCTTTGGGATCGTAAGTTGTATGCTAAGGTCTCCAAATGTGAATTCTGGCTAAACTCAGTAGCATTCCTTGGCCATGTGATATCTAACGAGGGTATTAGTGTTGACATTCAAAAGATCGATGCAGTGAAAAATTGGCCAATACCTACAACACCATCAGAGGTCCGCAGTTTTCTAGGGCTAGCAGGATATTATAGGAGGTTTGTAGATGAGTTTTCCTCTATATCAGCCCCATTGACTAGGTTGACACGGAAAGCTACCAAGTTCCAATGGTCCGACGCTTGTGAACATAGTTTCCAAGATCTAAAAGATCGGTTGACCTCCGCGCCAGTGCTTACCCTCCCAGAAGGAACAGAAGGATATGTGGTATATTGTGATGCTTCAAGGGTAGGTTTGGAGTGCGTATTGATGCAACGTGGGAAGGTGATTGCTTATGCATCAAGAAAATTAAAGAAGCATGAAAGTAATTACCCGACTCATGATTTGGAATTGGCTGCAGTAATTTATGCTTTGAAGATTTGGCGGCATTGTTTATACAGTGTCCATGTTGACATCTACACATATCACAAAAGTTTACAATACATCTTCAAGCAAAAGGAGTTGAATATGAGACAGCGTAGGTGGCTTGAAATACTGAAAGATTACGATGTCGAGATATTGTACCATCCCGGTAAAGCCAATGTTGTGGCAGACGCTCTCACTCGTAAGTCAATGGGAAGCCTAGTACACATTGGGTCAAGTAGACAAGGGTTGACTAAAAAGCTTCATCAACTAGCCAATATGAGGGTCAGATTGTTAGACTCTGATGACAGAGGTGTTACTATACAGAATACGTCAGAATCATCTTTGGTAACCGAGGTAAAAGCACGGCAATATGAAGAACCTACCTTAGTACGATTGAGAGAGAGCGTTCAACAGTGTAAAATTACGGCTTTTGAGATTGGAGGAGATGGTGCACTAAAATATCAGGGGCGATTATGTGTGCCTAATGTAGCAGGGTTGCGAGAGAAGATTATGATTGAGATCCATCAGTCCCGATATTCCATCCATCCCGGTTCGACAAAGATGTATCATGACATTAAGGAGCAGTATTGGTGGGATAACATGACGAAGTCTATTGCAGAATTTGTAGCCCAGTGCCCTAATTGTCAACATGTAAAGATTGAGCATCAGAAACCTGGTGGATTGATTCAAAATATAGAAATTCTGACTTGGAATTTGAGGTTGGTGATTGGGTTTTCTTGAAGATCTCACCGATGAAGGGTGTTATACGTTTTGGGAAGAAGGGAAAACTGAATCCGCGGTATATCTGGCCGTACAAAATTCTTCGACGAATTGGACAGGTTGCTTATGAGTTAAAATTGCCATCTGAGTTAGAATTTGTCCATCCGGTATTCCACGTATCTATGTTTAGGAAATGTATTGGAGACCCTTCTCGGGTTGTCCCTATCAAAGATGTACAAATTACAAGGGATCTGTCATATGAAGAAATACCAGTAGCTATATTAGACCAACAAGTCCGCAAGCTAAGAACAAAGGATGTAGCATCCGTTAAAGTATTGTGGAAGAACAAGAATACGGAAGAAATGACATGGGAAGCAGAGGATGAGATGAAGTCTAAATACCCTTACCTGTTCCATCATGGAGATAATGTGGGTGCCGGGGGAACGCAAGATGCATTAAAAGGAGAAACGTCTCTATAGGGTAAGCAATAACGTGAGAATACTCTTTCTTAATACAAAGTGGTGTTATGTGGATAATGTACGTAGCTATAATGCTTTGTATATCCTTGCAAGGCTATAGGTTGGGTTTAACTGCTTGCGAGTTTAGCTAGTGTCCGTTTTATAGAGAAAACTCAGCCGGAAATTTTTGTCAGAAATCCACAATGAGTTAAAATCCCCGTAAACCCTTACATTCGAGGACGAATGTTCCTGGGGGGGAGGGTGTTACAACACATATTTGTATACATTAGATTACGCCGTAAGATAGTCTACATAGGTCCGAGAAGAGATTACCTTTGAGATAATAAGAATTTAGTCCTATTGGTCTTAAATGATGCAAGGGTGTATAAGGGTGGTTAACAAGTAGTAGAAGCTAAACGAATTAAGGATATTGTAACTCGTATTTTCGGGTAAATAGAGAGGTGATTAACATTACCAAGAGTTCATGTTTTAAGGTATTTGAATCATATAATATTCGTTTCATAAGTCTTGAAGTCAAACGACTTATGAAACAAAAGTCGACAAAGGTTGTCGCAACTTGGGTTCATAATTGTACTTAAACATTAGGTTAAATGTTTCTAAGCTTTTCTCCCAATTTACAAGGAATTATAGGGTATTATACCTACCAAATTAAATATCTATGAGTCTAGTTTCCAACACATCAAATCGTTCGTCGATACAATCTCAGAATTGGGAGATATTCGCATTTTTACGAGACTACGCCAAGCACCTCTTTATGGGGCTCACATAGGCGGTTTAAGACATATGGATATATATATCACGCCTCAACCCCGTTTTAAGTCATTTTTTTTTGGGTATATTCAGATCTTAGAACCCTAAGAACACCCTCTCAAGGTTCTCCCATGATCCAAGACTAAAACAAAGGGCAAACAACACAAATCAAGTGTCGGAAATCCCGTGGCGCTAGTAAGTTCCTATTCCCTCTTGTTGTTGCTGATTTTTCTGTTGTTCCAGCTCGTGTGGAAGGTTGTTTTAAGTTGGTTGTGTTCAGTAAAATACCCCCCTCAAGTTTAAATATCAAGCCTAGGTAATTTCAAGTCTTCTAAAGAGATTCTAGTACCAAAAAACCCTAATTGATTGCTAGCTTCGCTTCCTTGTTCTTGTGGCAACATTGAAGGGATATTTCGTGGTCAATTAAGGGCCAATTGGATTTTTTATTTCTGTTTAAAGGTAAGGAACCACTTACCCTTCATGTATTTAAGATTATCCAAGTTACGGCTCAATCGTTGAAGCTAGAACTTGTGAGATATACGTCGAAAAGCTTGCTAGTATTTTTGGTTGTTGGACTGTTTTGGGAGGCTGAATATGATTATTATTGATGTTGTTGGGCTGTTTGGTGATTTTGTTAACTTGTGGGAAGTCATATATATAGGGGAGGTGCTGTCCGTTTCATCGTAAAATAGGCTACAGTTGATACATAATAGTTACGACGCTTAAACGATAACGGTAGTGTCATTTCTCTTATTGTAGACTAAGGAGTCGTGAAAGTTTCATAGCTTGAGATTGGGAAGTATATACAAGGTATGTGAGACTGTCCCTTTCCTTCTTTTGCACGACTCTGATTGTACATAATACAATGAACGAGCCTCCTAAGATACTCTACTATTAGAAGGTAGTAGTACTTATATTGTTTTTCCTCTTATGGGAGGATTGATGTTGATGTTACTTCTTTGACCTTATGCCAATCCGAAAGGTTGAAAGTGTGATTCCAATGAGTCCAGCATGCATTATCTAGTTTACTCTACCGAGCCGCGCTATAGTTGGCCGGGTATGGCACCTATTGTGCAACTATATATATATATATGTATCTATTTTACTCTACTGAACCGCACTATAGTCGGCATATATTTTACTCTACCGAGTCCGCGGTATAGTCGGTCGGGTATGGCACCTACTGTGCAACCACTGATCAGTTGGGTATGATTTTACCGAGCCTTATGATGGCCGGAGTATGATATGATGATGATGAGGCCCACAAAGGCGTATGTATATGATGATTTTAAACGGATATAGATGTATATGCACATCAGGCATTGCATGATTAGTCGCCCTCAGAGGCACTCAGATGTTACAGGGTGTATATTTTCAATCCCTATGCACATTATTGTTCTTATATTATGCTTTCCTGCCTTACATACTCAGTACCTTATTCGTACTGACGTCCTTTTATTTGTAGATGCTGCATGTCATGCTGCAGGTCCGGATAGACATATAGACGAAGCTCCCCCACCATAGTAGGCTCCCCAGTTCAGCGGATATTGGCGAGATCCCTCCTTCAGACTTGCCGTGTTCTTGGTATGCATTTTGTCATAGGCATTATGGGCATGTCGGGGCCCTGTTCCGACACAGGTTGCACCACTTATGTTCTTGTAGAGGCTCATAGACAAGGGATGACTCATGTACAGTTAGCAATTTCCTTGTCGGCAAATGTATTTTGTTGTATAGTTTTTGCATTGCAGCCTTGTTGGCCATGTTATGTATATGTATGTACACGTCAGTATCGAAAAGTTTAAGCTGATTATGATTACTGTTTGCTATTTATACTAGCCTTGTCGGTCCTTATAGACAATAAGAGAAGTTTGATGGCAGGTACGTCGGCACTCGACGAGTAGGGTCAGGGTGCCCGTCGTGGCCCTCCGGTTTGGGTCGTGACAATAAGGATGCTTCTCCCAAGTGCTTCATGCAGAATTTCATTGATAGCTAGGTTTCGACCTTTTGAAGTCCCGGAATATCAATCCCTACTATCACGCTATTAGCCTACTTATATATACAAGGTCATATGGATTCCTTTCGAAATGATTTGACTATTTCATCAAATTGGATATTCCAACTTTTGGATGCTTTCTTTAAACCACAAATGGATATTTGTAGCTTGCATACTTGAGGTGTCTTGCCACAAATGTCAAACCCTTAGGTTGGATAATATAGACTTCTTGCTCAAGGTTTCTATAAAGGAAAGCAGTATTAACATCCATTTCCATATTTCATCATCGTGATATGTAGCTATAGCAAGCACGATCCGAGTAGATTTTAGCATAGCTATAAGAGAAAATGGTTTTTTATAATCAATTCCTTGTAGCTGCCTATGGCCATTGTCTACAAACCTAGCCTTGTAGTCCTCGACTTTTCCATCTGCTCCAATCTTCTTTTTGAACATGCCTTTTTCATCCTATTGGGGTCACATCCTCGGGAGTATCCATCAAGTTCCAAACATGATTTGCATACATGAAGTCTATGCCAGATCTCATGGCCTCAAGCAATTTTTTAGAGTCGATACTCTTTATTTTCTCATCGTACGTCGAGGGATCATTGGTCCCAATGATATCTATTTCATTGTTAGTTTTAAGTACAAGCCCGTAGGACCTTCCTAATTGCTGTAACGACCCGATCAATTATTTTGTGTAATTGCACCCCATTTTCTCTTATGATGCTTCACACATTTGTGTTATGGTTTTGTGACTTACGGGGTTGATTTGTTTCACTCCAGAAAGATTTCAGGTTTGATTTACATCATTTGGTTCTTGACTTAGAAGCTTAAGTTAGAAATGTTAATAAAACTTTGACTTTTGTGAAAACAAGCCCGGAACGGTGTTTTTATGGGTCCGATAACTTTGTACCATAATTTTTGACTTGGGCGTATGCCCAAAATTGAATTTGGAAGTTGAAAAGTTTGACCGTAGGTTGACTTTTGTCTATTAGGTTCGGAACGTGATTTTGAGACATGGAATAGGTTCGTTATGTTATTTAGAACTTGTCTGCAAAAATTTTGTATCGTTAAGATTTGATTTGATAGGATTTAGACGTTTAGTTGCAATTCAAGAGGTTCTTGAAATTTACTTTAAAATTCATGTATTTTGGTGTCGGATTCATAGTTCTAGATATTATTGTTGTGTTTTGATCATGCAAGCAACTTCGTATGATGTTTTTAGACTTGTGTGAATGTTGGATTTGGAGCCCCGAGGGCTCGGATGAGTTTGAACATGTTTCAGAATGGATTGAACTGAAAATGGAATTTCTGGTGTGCTGGTGCTCTGTTATCGCAATTGTGAGCACCAGCCTCGCAATTTCGAAGGTGACAGTGGGTGGTCAGATGTTGCAAATGCAGCTTCCCCTTTGCATTTGCGAATTTAGCAGGCCTAAGAGCTGGTTCGCAATTGTGAGCAATTGGTCACATTTGCAATAGTGGCCAGCTTCGGAATTGCGAAGCCTTTGTTGCAATTCCGACTTCTATTGAGGTTGTCAGGGTTCGCAAATGCAATCTCTTATTCGCAATTACATTTGCAAACCCTGTGTCGCAAATACGAACCTTGTGTCTACAATGCGACATCTGCAACTGATCATAAGGGCTGGGAGTCAGGATTTCAACTCATTTCTCACACTTTAGAACCCTAGACTCGGTAGGAGGCGATTTGAAATGGGGTTTTTCATCTACAAACATTGGATAAGTGATTCTAATCAATTTCCAACTATATTTCATTAACATATCTTAGATTTAACATCAAAATCATGTGAATCAAAGAGGAAAAATTTGAAACTTTTGTCATGTTTTTGAAAAATAAGAATTTTGGTTTTGAGAGTTGATTTGGACTTGGATTTTGAAACTATTCATATATAAGGACTCGTGGGGTTATGGGTAGTCAGAATCTACCCTTGGACCCGAGTTTTGACCGGATGGGCCTCGCGTTGACTTTTGTTGACATTTTGGAAAAAGTGTAAAGATCATAGCTATATCTATTCTAATTGTTTTCCCTTTCATTGTTTATGATATTAAGTTAATTTTGGATAGATTTGAGCCGTGTGGAGGTAAATTTTAGGAGAAAGCTATTTTCGGGGGTTGAGTTGGCCTAATTGAGGTAAGTATCTCGCCTAACTTTGTGTGGGGGAACTATTCCTTAGGATTTGGGATTGATTATGTTATTTGTGCTATGTGAAAGCCGTGTAGGGAAGGTGACGATTGGGTACACGGGTTATATGTGGTATTTGACCGGTTTAGACTACTTAAACTCTTTCCATGCCTTAATTGAATTGTCATATCATATTTTAAATTGTCATAGTCAATTTACTCTTTCTTGTGTTAGTCAATTCTTACATGCCTTATTTGACTTTGTTAACACTTGTTCTACATCTTACTTGATACTTTGCTCTTATGCTTTAGTTGAAATTGTTGCATCTTTCATTGTTACATGTTATCTCTTCCATTGTGGATTTATCCTTATTTGAAGTCATTGCGACATGTTATCTCTTCCATAGTTGATTTATCCTTATTTGAAGTAATTGCGATGTGTTATCTCTTCCATTGCTGATTTATCCTTACTTCAAGTCATCGTTACACGTTATCTCTTTCATTGTTGATTTATCCTTATTTCTTCTATTGTTGATTTATCCTTATTTGAAGTCATTGTTACACGTTATCTCTTCCATTATTGATTTATCCTTATTTGAAGTCATTGTTACATGTTACCTCTCCCATTGTGACTTAATATTATTTGATATTGTGGTTACACATTACCTCTCTCATTGTTGTGTTTTTGGTGTTAAAGTTGTGAAAGTCGTTATCACATTGGTGAAGTGTTAATTGTTGAGAATTTACATTCAACGTTATTGTGGATATTATTGTACACATTGTGGTTGAGCCATGGGCTATTGTTGTAGAAATATTGATATTGTTGATTATTGGCAAGTTGTGGCATATGGGCACTTGTGGTATGAGTTGTTATTATGATGTGATATCGATGCACATGCGGCGGTATAAGGATAGAAGTTAATGTGCATGCAGTAGCATAAGGTGGGGCTTATGTACGTGTTTCTAGTAAGGGAATCACCTGAAGCCATGCGACGTCATAGCGTGAGCTAAAGTGCATGTAACTATTCGGGAAAACATATCTTCAAAACTATTTACATGTAAGGCTCACGTGGCGGTATAAGGAAATATTTTGATTGATATTGAGAAATGTTAATACAAGGCTGTACCTCGATTGTGATTCTTGTTGTATACGAGGCGGTATCTCTATTATAATTCTTGTTATATATGAGGCACTACCTCGGTCGTGATTCTTGTTTTATATGAGGGGATACCTCGGTGGTGATTCTTTTTGTGTATCTCATGTGAAAAACCATTTGGTGGAACCCTTCTTGTTGCTTTTAGTCTTCCTTGTCTTATCAGTTTTGTCCGCGTTTGACTACTGTGGTTCTCCTTAACTGCTTCCATTATGTTATCTCTATGCTTTCAATTCTGTCATTAGTCTATGTTATTAACTTGTTTTGTATCATTTAGTTCTCCGCCTTCCATCACTTCTCGTTATTATGTCTCAATCTGTTTATTATGTCCTAGTAAGTGTCCTGACATGGCCACGTTACTACTCTACCGAGGTTAGGCTTGATACTTACTGAATACCATTGTGGTGTACTTATACTACGCTTTTGCACATCTTTTGTGTAGATCCAGGTGCATATGCCCGCGCTAGACGTTAGTGTTTGATTGTAGCTATCGTCCGAAGTCTTCAAAGTATACCTGCTCGGCGTCTGCAGGCCTCGGAGTCACCTTACTTATCCTTTTAGTATTGTTGTTTCCTTATTAGACAATGTTGTACTAAGATGTTTGGAATAAATCTGTAGAGCTTATATTTCAGTCTCACCGGGTTTTGGGAGTATTATAACTATGATTCAATCTTAAGATATTTATGAGATTTATTAGTTTATATCATGTTTTTAGCCTTTATTTATGTCATTTTCTCTCATTTATTAGGCGTACCTAGTCTTATAGACTAGGTGCCATCACAACATCCTAAGGAGGGAAATTGGGGGTTGGGAAATTGGGGTTGTGACAGTTACCTATGGTCCCTTTGTGACCTACGGGGAGTTGGAAGTGTTTCCTAGAACTATTGAGTGTCAAATTATGTGCCATGCACCTACGCATGGGTCAAAGGTTCAGATGTGAATTGCTGGCCTTGGATCTTATCCATTCAATATTTCTCCCACTAGCCTTTTCAAGGGTGAACTCTTCTTCCAAGAAATTAGCATGTCCACTAACAAACACCTTTTGTTCTGTAGGGTGGTAGAAATGGTATCCCTTTGTTCCTTTGGAATAGACCATAAATCTACATTTATATAATTTAGGAGCAAGCTTATATGATTCAAACCTTTTTACATAAGCAGGATAGCCTCAAGTCTTAACATGTTTAAAACTTGGTTTCCTACCTGTCCATATATTATATGCTGTAGTTAAAACATATTTTGTGGGAACCATATTCAATGCATATCCAAAATGATATATGGAGGTTGGTAAAAGTCATCATGGACTATACCATATCTAATAAGGTACTTCCTCCTTTCAGCAACTACATTAAGTTGAGGGGTACATAGAGGTGTCTATTGTGAAAGAATTTCGGTTTCTTTGAGATAATCTAGAAATTTTTTGGAGAAGTTTTCTCCTTCTCGATCTGATCTAAGAGTTTTAATAATTCTTCCAATTGGTTTCTCAACGTCATTTTAGTATTCCTTAAACGTTTCAAAGGTCTCAGACTTATGTTTTATAAGATACACATATCCTAACCTAAATTTATCGTTGGTGAAGGTTACAAAATAGGAATACTCTCCTCGGGCTTAAGTCATCATTGGTCCACATACATCTGAATGTATAAGGCCTAAGAACTCGCTTGCTATTTCTGCATATCCAAGAAAAGGAGATTCAGTCATCTCACCCACAAGACATGATTCACAAGTTGTTTAAGGTGTGTAAACAAAAAGGTCTAAATACTCGTTCTTATGCAACTTATTATGTAACGATCCCACCAGTAGTTTTACGTATTGTAGCCCCGTTCCCCAATTTATTGTCTATTATATATTCATTTATGAATATGTGACTTGCATGAATGGTTGGGTTAGTTTCGGGGAAGTTTGGGAGTGAATTGAGACACGTAATCCCATGGTTGGAAGCTTAAGCGGAAAGAGTTGACAAAAATTTAACTTTTATGTATATGACTCCGGAATGGTGTTTTGATGGTTTCAATAGCTTCGTATGGTTATTTTGGATTTAGGCGTAAGTTTGGATGTTGATTTGAAGGCCCATAGGTTGATATGATGCTTTTTGGCAAAAATTGGAAAATTGAAGATTTAGAAGGTTGAGAGGTTTGGCCGAGAGTTGTCTTTGTTGATATCGGTTTTAGATTTTGATTCCTGGAGTTGGAATAGGTCCGTTGTGTCATTTGGGGCTGGTGTGAAAAATTTGAGATCATTCAGAGTTGATTTGTTATGGTTCGACATGAGTTTTAGAAGTTGGAAGTTCATTAGTTTCATTAGGCTTGAATTGGGGTGCGATTCATGGTTTTGGTGTTTCTTGAAGTGATTTGCGGCTTTTATTAAGCTTGTATTGTGCTTATGGACTTATTGGTATGTTTGTATGGGGTCCCGGGGCCCCGGGTGTGATTCGGATGGAGCTTCGACTAATTTTTGACATGGAGGAACTGCTGAAGAAATCTGATTTCTGGTGTTTTCGCATCTGCGGTGGGATTGGCCATAGATACGGGGATTCATGTGCGGTACTTATTGCGCAAGTGCGAGGGTGATCTGCTTGGGGGAACTTTGCAGACACGCAAAGGTTTTTGAAGATGCGGATGCACTTCTGCTTGAATGTAAGGCCCTGTAAAATTACACCTAAAACTCCGGGTTTCGTGGTGCCGAGGTAAGCTAATGTGTTTGAGGATTGTAGTATGGACTTTATGGGTTGTATAGTACATCGGGGTGTTGAAGGAAAAAGTTTGCAGAACATGGCATTTCTTCGGCCCACTATGCGACTGTAGAACCATTTTGTGGGCCGCAGATCCACCGCAGAGTGAAGCAGAAATTGAGCCAAGTTTGAGGACCATTATGCGGTCCATTATGTGGCTGCACAACCATTTTGCGGACCGCAAAATCAATTGCAGATCCAGCACGGAGTTATTCGGAAGGAGATTCTACGGCTCATTATGCGACCGCAGAACTGGTCTGTGGACCGCAGACCTGTCGTAGACCTGACCCGAGCAGCGTTATTTTGGAGAGTGATTTTTGTGGTCCCTTATGCGGACTGCATACCTGTTCTGCAGTCCACTCTACGACCGCAGAGTTGAAATCAAAGGGTCCATTTTCTGATTTTATAACCTGACCTTATTTCGATATATAGACGTTAAGGACCATTTGTAAAGAGAAAATCAGATATTTCTAGAGAGAGGAAGTGCCATAGAGTGAGAGGAGAAGTCCCTAAGCTAATTGTTCATTAATCCTTGCTCAAAAGCGGGTGAATTCAGAAGGAAAACTCACAAGGTCTTCATCTAAGAGGTAAGGTTCCACACCTTAGTTTCAATTTCGAGTTTGGGGTAGAAGATGGTTAATGTGGTGTGTGATTCTTGGGTGAGAGAGTGTTATTTATGCATGTATGTACTATCAAGGTTTTTGGGAAGGTTGTTGAGCTCAAATGGGTAGACTTTGGGTTGTGGGATGAAAAAATTCCCCATAGGAGGACCTTGAGATCATAATATCCACCTAGTGTTTGTTAAACTGCTCAAATGAGCTGAACCCATGAACTTCTTCCTAATTTGTGCTCAAATTTATTATATTTCCAAATAGATCAAAGTTGCTAAGATTTCCGGAATATGGTAGTAATTCAAGGAAGCTCAAACAAGGTATGTTAGCTAAACGTTTCTCTTAGAATTGAATCCCACGATGGTCCTGTAAGTCCCGCATTATTCTTATAAATTTTACTATTCCAAATAAGCTTTGTGTCGAATGCTATATGTTAAAGATGTGTTTCGATTTCTCTTATCTAATTGTGTTATCTTTCGGGAATGTGAGGTGACGTCAACCCACACGGCATTTTGGTGAGACGTCTAGCTGATCGGGCTAAGATTGGATGCCATGCCGTGCACATGGTAGTATTGTGAGCGGACATCTCGGGTGAGACGTCTTAGCCAATCGGGCTGAGATCGGACTCCGCGCTAAAAGCACGACGGCGTATCGGTACTAAAGATCTCCCAACTTAAAAGTACTGAAACTAGCTTGAAATTTATCCTTTCTTCCTACTTGATACTTTAATATTGTTTGAGGCCCTTAGTGATTCCATGTTTCTTTCTCATTATACTGTTACTCGTTCTATTGAGGGGGTGTTTAGATTTTCATACTAGTACTACTCCATATGTACTAACGTCCCTTTTGCCGGGGGTGCTGCATCTTTAATGGATGCAGGTGGTTCCATAGCAGGCGGTATTGATCAGTGATAGCAGTACACCCTCTCCTCAGCTGACTTGGTGAAGCCCACTTCAATTTTGGGTCTTGTATCTCTTGTCCTTTGTACATAGCGTTTTGAGGTATAGCCGGGGCCTTGTTGCCGGCACTATTGTAGCACTCTTTTGTTTCTGTTAGAGGCTACGTAGACATAGTGTTGTTTGCATGTTATTTTGGGAAAGTTAAACTAAAAATGTTGTAAGTGTATCACATATTCCACTTCAAACTGTGATTGTGTGGTGTACTATTTCTGAGGCTTGTTAAGGACATAACTAATGGCAATGAACTAGTGTTGTTCACATAACCTTTTACTGTCGAAGTAATGAAATATATCTTCTCTTTATTCATGGGTGAGTTGGGTAGACGGCATTGTGCAGGCTTGTTCGACCGGGATATCTCGGTTGAGAGTCAATCACGAACCTCGAGGTCCGGGCGTGACAAAGAATTGGTCTGCTAAAGCGGAATTTGGCTGAATAGCTGGGATCGCATGAGCGGAGGATTTTCCGCAGATGTGGATGCGCAAATGTGTGCTAAGGTCCGCAAATGTGGACATGGATTGAAGTAGGAGAGAGCACAGGTTCGGGGATAGGATCACAGAAGCGGTCCCGCTGGTGCGGAGGTGGGACCATAGGTGCGCATGGTCGGGATTTAAGTGGTTCCGTAGATGCGGAATTTTGACCGCAAACGTAGTGTCGCAGGTGTGACTGAGTGAGCCACAATTGCGGGACTGCTGGGCAGACTTTGTAATCAAGGATTTCATTGTTTTTTCTCATTTTGGGAGCTTTGGAACTCGACTAAGGGCGATTTCGGGAGACCTTTTGCTGTTATTTAAGAGGTAAGTGAAGATTATTCAATTTTGATTATAGATATTGATTACCCATTGATTATTACACCTAGTTAATGTGAATGGGAGGTAAAATTTGGGGATTTTAGGCTATGATATTGGAGAGTGAGATTTTATGATCTGAGGGTCGATTTATGGATGGTATATGATGAAATTCATATGGTTGAACTCGTAATTGAGTGGGTGTTAGGAATATGTGAATTTAGTCGGGTTTAGGGTGCGGTCCCAAGGCTGACTTTTTGGGTTGACTTTGCATATTTGATTCAATACCTTAGCTTTATCATTTGGAATTATTTTCGATGGTTTTATTGATGATATTAAGTTGCTTTGGCTAGATTCAAGTCGCTCAGAGGCCGATTCACGTGGCAAGGGCTTTTTGGAGTATTGATTTGCGTGTTTTGAGATAAGTAACATATTTAAACTTAGATTTGAGGGTAATTAACCCCGGGTACTATGTTAATGTGATGTGTTCGGTGACGCTTATGCTAGGTGACGGGCGTGTGTGCGTACACCAGAGTATTCATAATCCAAGTGGACTTTAGACTAATACCGGACTTGTTTTGCTATCATGTCTTGTTATATCAATGTTTTACCTACTTTTTTGATTATCTGAGCTATGGTTCATGTTAGAAATCATGTTTTGGACATTTGATTAATTGGTTGAGACATAATGGGACTATTTTTGTTGTTTTGAGCTATTTGTCTTAACTGTAGTTATACACACAGACATGATCCTTCATTTGCATATCATATCTTAGTCTCGATACTTTATTCATTGTTGCATCATGTTGTTGTTGTTGTTGTTATTTTTAATATGTGTTACTGTTTAGGCTGAGTGGTATGAGATTATGAGCTCTAGAGACTTGAGGGGTTGATTATTGAGGTGGTCCTTGGAGCTGTGTTGAGAGTGTTATTTTGATTGGTCACAAGCCGCAACAGGCCATATTGGCTTTATCGTTATTTGGATCAGCTTTGCATGCCGCAACATGGCATATTGGCTTTTGATTAGCGCTTCGATAGGATTCACCCCTTTGGAGTCTGACATACCAGTAGTGAGCGGAGACAATTATATATACACGTGCTTTGGTAAAGGGCATTAATGCCAGGCACCCATATAGTGCTGAGTGATTGTGTGTGTGTGACGAAGTGGGCATTTGAAAAAGACACTTTGAGTGTATTGAGAGTGAGAGTACTTGAGGATATCACTGTGAAATCATGTACTTGACATGCATATTTGACATGTAGGCATAGAGATGTATTCTCCTCATGCTATTTGGTAAATGAAATGTTCTTATCCGTGTTTGACTATAACTGTTATACTTGGAAGTATGTCTAAATTCTTGTAATCTGAACTTGCTGAAAATCATAATTCCTTTACGCCATTTACTATTACTGTCATCATTATATCTTTATTTGATATTGATATTGGTCTCTGACTAATTCATATGAGCTCGTATCTTTAAGCCCAAGGTTACTTTTGCTACTTATTTAGTGCATGGGGCCAGTTGTACTTATACTACACTCTACACTTCGTGTATATATCTAGGTACTCCGGGGCAAGGTGATTCTTAGAGTCATATTGGTACCAGTACTTGGGAGACTACGAGGTAGCTGCTATGTCATCCGCCGACCTTGGAGTTCTCTTTCATTTGTTTCCTTTGTTACTGTTCTATTATTTAGACAGTTGCATTAAGGATTTGGCTTTGTATTTTGATATTCAGTACTGCTCATGTACTCATTGACACCGGATCATTGAGATGGTTATAGTCGTATTCTTAGTTTTTTAAAGCTATTTCATGATATTTCCGTTCCTGAGTTCATTAAATTTTGTTTTATCAAATTTGTAGTTGTTGTATGATTGTTGGCTTGCCTAGCAAGTAGTCTTAGGCACTGTCGCGGCCCCGACGGGGTTTGGGTCATGACAAGTTTGTGTCAGAGCTCTAGGTTGCTTAGGTCTCACAAATCATGAGCAAGTTTACTAGAGTCTTGTGGATCGGTACGGAGACGTCTGTACTTACCTTTGAGAGGATACTGAACTGTTAGGAAAAGTTCTCTTTCTTGCATTCTTATCGTGCGGATTTGTTATTTCCAAAGTTTAAACCTTGAATCTTCTATTCTCTCACAGATGGTGAGCACACGTGTGACTAGATTAGGCGGATGACCAGTAGTACCACCAGTTAGGGCTTCAGGGGCCGGGGCTGTGGCAGGGGCTGAGGTGGCGCTTGCACTACAGCTAGAGAAACATTTATGGAGCCACCAGTTGCTTTAGCTGAGGAGGAGGTTCCAGATACTATCGAGCTGGTGGAACCACCTCAGGCACTAGCAATGCCTATTTTTATTTCTGGCCTTCAGGAGGCCCTGGCTCAGATTTTGACTACGGGGACAAGCCTGGCTCAAGCGGTTTCGATCCCAGTTGCACCAACTACCTCATAGTCTAGGGGAGGTGCCAAGACGACTACCGCCTTGCTGTAGAGCAGCTAGCTAAGGGTCATCAGTCACCGATGGTGTTACAAGTTCAGTCGTTTGCTGCTGCTCGGGCTGAAGTTGGTCCACCTATGAGTGATGAGGAGCAGAAGAGGTTGGAGCGGTTTGGGAGGCTTAAGCCTCCAGAGTTTAGTGGGGTTAGTTAGAGGATGCTCAGGATTTTCTAGACCGGTGTCAGTGGATTCTTTGCACAACGGGTATTTTGGACACTGGTGGGGTTGCATTTACTACCTTTTAGCTAACAGGGACAGCTTATAGATGGTGGCAGGCTTATGAAATGAGCAGGCCAGCTAGCGCAGCACCACTTACGTGTCATGAGTTCTTAGTTCTCTTCTTAGATAAATTTGTTCTACAATCTCACAGAGAGAAGTTGTGCCAGGGAGATATAATTGTGACTCAGTATGAGATGAGATTCACAGATTTGGCTCGTTATGCAGTATGGTTGGTTCCCACTGAGAGAGGATTAGGAGGTTCATTGATGGCCTCAACCATGGTATACGCTACAGTTTGGCTCGACAGCCCGAGAAAAATGCTAGTTTTGACCAGGTAGTCGAGATTACTAGGCTCTTGGAGCAGGTTCACAGGCTAGAGAGCGAGGAGCGAGAGGGAAAAAAGCCTCGTGGTTCAGGTGGTTTCAATGGTACCTCATCTGGAGGTCAGTCACATCACAACAAAAGACGTCATTTCAGGTCCACTCAGATTCATCGCCCGAATCATCAAGGTGCATCAACTAGCCATGATTCATATAACACTCGTCCGGTTCAATTATCTTTTAGTGCACTTCTATCTTAGAGCTCGCACCGTGCTCCATTAGTTCAGGGTTCGTCTGCACCGAGTTTCTTCTAGTGGTTTTTCTAGTTCTCAAGTTCCAGTTCAGGTTCCGTAGTCATCCCTAGGTCGAGGGTTCTACAAGTGTGAGGAGTTGGGGCATTTGCGGAGGTTTTGACCCTGTTTTATTGGAGGTCCCATATAGCAAAGAGGTCAGGCTATGACTCCAGCACCAATTACTAAACCACCCGCTCAACCAGCTCGGGGTGAAGGTTATACGGGTCAAGGTCACCCTAGAGGGGGAGGTTTGTCTGGTGGTGGTCATGCTCGATGCTATGCTTTTCTTTCCAGACCAGAGGCAGGTTCTTCCGATGCTGTGATTACAAGTATTTTTTCAGTGTGCCATAGGGATTCTTCAGTATTATTTGATCCCGGTTCTACTTATTCATATAT
>MCJB01004313.1:79647-90911 GCA_002018475.1 Nicotiana obtusifolia
GGTTCTACTTATTCATATATATATATATATATATATATATATATATATATATATATATATATATATCATCCTGCTTTGCTTGTTATTTTGATATGCCTCGTGATTGGTTAGCTATGCATGTTCATGTCTCTGCGCCGGTAGGTGATTCTATTATTGTGGACCGTGTATATCAGTCATGTGTGTTGACTATTGGGGTTCATGAGATGAGAGTTGATCTTTTACTGCTTACCATCGTTGATTTTTACATGAACTTGGGCATGGATTAGTTGTCACCATGTCACACTACTCTTTATTGTCACGTTAAGACCGTGATTTTGGCAATGAAGGGGGTGCCTAGGTTTGAGTGGAGAGGTTCCTTAGATTATGTTCCAAGTAGGGTGATTTCACACTTGAAGGCTGGCCAGATGGTTGAGAAGGGATGTATGGCGTACTTGGCCATTGTGAGGGATGTTAGTGCTGATACTCCTAACGCCGAGTTAGTTTTGATAGTGAGAGACTTCCCAGATATGTTTCCAGCTGAACTGTAGGGCATTCCACCCGATAGGGACATTGATTTTAGTATTGATCTGGTGCCGGGCACTCAGCCCATCTCTATTTCATCGCATCGCATGGCACCTATAGAGTTGAAGGAGCAGTTACAAGAGCTACCTGATAAGGGCTTCATCTGGCCTAGTGTGTCACTTTGGGGTGTGCCAGTTCTATTTGTGAAAAAGAAGGATGGTACATGAGGATGTTTATTGACTACAAGCAGTTGAACAAAATTACGATTAAGAGCAAGTACCCACTACCACGCATTGGTGACTTGTTTGATCAACTTCAGGATGCAAGAGTGTTCTCGAATTTGATTTGAGGTGGGGGTATCATCAGTTGAAGATCCGAGATTTAGATATTTCGATGACGGTTTTTAGGACCCCTTATGATCACTATGAGTTCTTGGTGATGTCTTTTGGGCTGACCAATGCCCCAATAGCCTTTATGCAATTGATGAACAACGTGTTCCATCCATATCTTGACTCCTTCGTCATAGTATTCATTGATGATATATTGGTGTATAAACGCAGCCAGGAGGATCATGAGCAACATCTGGGGATCGTACCCTAGACTTTGAGGGAGAAGAAGCTAAATGCTAAATTTTTGAAGTGTGAGTTTTGTCTTGATTCAGTGGAAGTTTTTGGGGTACGTGGTGTCCAGTGAGGGGATTAAGGTGGATCCAAAGAAAGATTGAGGCAGTTCAAAGTTATCCCAGACCGTCTTCTGCTATTGAGATCTGGAGTTTCCTTGGTTTGTCTGGATATTATTGTCGTTTTGTGGAGTGTTTCTCATCCATTGCTACACTTTTGACTAGATTGACCTAGAAGGCTGTCCCATTCAGGTGGTCAGAGAAGTGTGAGGAGAGCTTTCAGAAGCTCAAGACTACTTTGACTACAACTTCAGTTTTGGTTTTTACCTTTTTTTTTTTTGGCAAATTATAAGATTTTATTCATAATAAAAGTAGACCGCAAAGGACTAGTACAAGTTAGGGGGAAAAAAGCTCCAGTAATAATGTTGCCTCTATGGTTTGGCTATATAATTACTCCTCTACGCCTCACATTGCCTTTATGGCAGCCTCATGTAGAGGAGTCATGGGGTAGCTGCCAGCAAAGTCTCACGAGAGCATATAATCTCATAGCCATATAGGTCTGTCCAAAGGCATAGGACCTGTGCAACATATACTGGGCTTAACCTTACCTTAAAATCCTAATGAGGCATAAAATGTCCTCAGATATTAGCACGAACGTAAAAAGTAAGAACTAGCTAACACCAAGTATTCTATGATCATCATAGAGTTTATAATACACTCTATGATGATATTATATAAGATAATGCTAATAAGGTGATAAAATAAAATATATTAAAATTACTATGCTAATAAGGTTTTTACCTTCAGGATCAGGTTCTTATACGGTCTATTGTGATGCTTTCAGATTGGCGTTCGATATGTGTTGATGTAGGAGGGTATAGTTAATGCTTATGCTTCATGTCAGTTGGAGCCGCATGAGAAGAACTACCCCGTACATGATTTGGAGTTGGCAGCCATTATTCACGCACTTGAAGATATGGGGGCATTATCTTTACAGTGTGTCAGGTAAGGTATTCAGAGATCATAGGAGTCTCCAGCACTTATTGAAGCAAAAGGATCTGAACTTGAGGCAGTGGAGGTGGTTAGAGATGCTAAAGGACTATAATATTACCATTCTTTACCATCCACGAAAGGCCAATGTGGTGGCTGATTAGAAAGGCTTAGAGCATAGAGAGTCTTGCTTATATTCCAAAGCGGCCGTTAGCATTGGATGTTAAGGCTTTGGCCAATCGATTTGTGAGGTTGGATATTCGGAGCCTAGTAGGATTCTTGCTTGCATGGTTTTACGGTCTTCTTTGTTTGAGCGCATCAAGGAACATCAATATGATCATCCCCACCTGCTTGTCCTAAAGGACATGGTGCAGCACGATGATGCTAAAGAGGTTACTATTAGAGATGATGGGGTATTGAGGATGAAGGGTTAGATCTGTGTTCCAAATATGGATGGGCTGCATGAGTTGATTCTTGAGGAGGCCCAAAGTTCACGGTATTCCATTCATCCAGCTATCGTGAAGATGTATCAGGATTTGAGGCAACACTATTGGTGGCGGAGGATAAAGCAATATATTGTTGAGTATGTTGCTCAGTGTTTGAACTGTCAGCAAGTGAAGTACGAGCATCAAAGACCTGGCGGTTTGCTTCAGAGGCTTGACATTCTGGAGTGGAATAGGGAGCGTATTGCAATGGATTTTGTAGTTGGACTTCCACAGACCTTGAGAAAATTCGATGCAGTATGGGTTATTATGGATAGACTGACCAAGTTTGCACATTTTATTCAAGTTGTGACTACCTACTCTTCAGAACGGCTGGCTAAGATTTACATTCGTGAGATTGTTCGCCTTCATGGTGTGGCCGTTTCTATCATTTTGGATCGAGGCATTCAGTTCATGTCGTAGTTTTGGAGATTAGTGCAACGAGAGTTGGGCACACGGGTAGAGCTGAGTACAACATTTCATCCCCAGATGGTTGGGGAGTCCGAGCGCACTATTCAAATCTTGGAGGACATGTTACGTGCCTGTGTCATTGATTTTAGAGGTTCATGGGATCAGTTTCTTCCGTTAGCTGAGTTCGCCTACAACAACAACTATCAATCGAGTATCCAGATGGCTCCTTTTGGGTCCTTGTATGGGAGGAGATGTCGTTCTCCGGTCGGTTGGTTTGAGGCTAGGGAAGCTAGGTTGTTGGGCACTGATTTGGTCCATGATGCCTGGGAGAAGTTAAAGGTGATTCAGGAGCGGCTTCGTACAATGTAGTGCAAGTAGAAGAGTTATATGGATAGGCAGGTTCATGATGTTGCACATATGGTGCCTTAGAAGGTCCTGCTCAGAGTTTCGCCCATGAAGGGTGTGATGAGGTTCGGGAAGAAGGGCAAGTTGAGCCCTTGGTATATTGATCATTTTGAGGTGGTTAACAGAGTTGGAGAGGTAGCCAATAGACTTGCCTTGCCACTTAGTCTATTGGGTTTTCACCCGGTATTTCATGTTTCTATGCTCCAAAAGTAATATGGTGACCCGTCACATGTATTGGACTTCAACACGGTGCAGCTTAACGGGGATATGACTTAAAACATAAAGCCGCTGGCCATCTTAGACTGGCAGGTTTGGTACTTGAGGTCAAAGAATATAACGTCAGTAAAGGTGCATTGGAGAGGCCAGCCAGTTGAAGAAGCTACTTGGGAGGCCGAGCAGGAGATGTAGAGTAGATATCCTCACTTATTTGAGACGTCATGTATGATTCTAGAATTGTTTGAGGATAAATGTTTGTTTAAGAGGGGGAGAATGTAACGACCCAGCTAGTCGTTTTGTGTATTATAGCCCCGTTCCCCTATTTATTGCCTCTTACATGTTCATTTTTGGTTATGTGACTTGCCGGGATGGTTGGATTAGTTTTGAAATGAATTGGGACACTTAGTTCGAAGGTTGGAATCTTATGTTGAAAGAGTGGACCAGAGTTTGACTTTTATGTAGACACCTCAGAAATGGAGTTTTGATGGTTCCGATAGCTTCGTATGGTTATTTTCGACTTAGGCGTATGTTCGGATGGTTATTTGGAGGTACGTAGGTTGATTTTATGCTTTTTGGCGAAAGTTCAAGGTTTCGATAGTTGAGAGTGTGATCCAGAGTTGTCTTTATTGATATCAGGTTCATATATTGGTTTCGGGAGTTGGAATAGGTCCGTTGTGTCATTTGGGGCTAGTGTACAAAATTTGAGATCATTCGGTGTTGATTTGATATGGTTCTGCAAGACTTTTAGAAGTTGTAAGTTCATTAGTTTCATTGGGCTTGAATTGGTGTGCAATTCGTGGTTTTGTTGTTGTTTGATGTGATTTGAGGCTTCGAATAAGTTCGTAATGTGTATTAGGGCTTGTTGGTATGTATGGGCTCGGGTGTGATTCAGATTGAGTTCAGACTCATTTTGGACTTGGAGGAACTGCTGAACAAATTTGATTTATGGTATTTTCGCATATACAGTGGGATTGGACGCAAATATAGGGCCACATCTGCGGTCCTTATTGCGTAGGTGCGAGGGTAGTAGCTGGGTGAACTTTGCAGATGCGCAAAGGTTTCCGCAGAAGCGGAAGCAGTCCCGCAAGTGCCGAGATAGGACCGTATATGTGCATGGTTGGGATTTAAGTGGTTTCCGCAAATGTAGGATTTTGACCGCAAATGCAGCGTCACAGGTGCGACTATGTGAGCCAGAAATGCGGGATTGTTGGGAAGACTTTATAATCGAGGGTTTCATTGTTTTTCTCATTTTAGGTGTTTTGGAACTTGGCTAAGGGAGATTTTTGGGAGACTTTTTTCTGCAATTTAATAGGTAACGTAAAGATTATTCAACTTTGATGATAGATATTGATTACCCATTGATTGTTACACTTACTTAATGTGAATTTGAGGAGAAATTTTGGGATTTTAGGCTATGATATTGGAGAGTGAGATTTGGTGATTTGGGGTCGATTTATGGATGGAATTGGATAAAATTTATATCGTTGGACTCGTAATTAAATAAGTGTTCAGAATTTGTGAATTTTGTCATGTTCGGAGTTGATTTTGCATATTTGATTCAAGACCATAGCTTTATCATTTGGAAATATTTTCGATAGTTTTTATTGATGATATTGAGTTGCTTTGGCTAGATCCGAGTCGCTTGAAGGCCGATTCGTGTGGCAATGGCTTTTCTGAGAATTGATTTGCTTGTTTTTAGGTAATTAACACATCTAAACTTCGATTTGAGGGTGATTAACATGGGAATTATGTTACTGTGATGTGTTGGGGAGACGCTTATGCTAGGTGATGGGCGTGTGTGCATACACCGTAGTATTCATGATCCGAGTGGACTTTAGACTATTACCTGACTTGTTTTGGTATCATTCCTTGTTATATCTGTGTTTTACCCACTTGTTTGATTATCTGAGCTGTGGTTTATCTAAGAAATCATGCTTAGGCTATGTGATTAATTAGTTGAGATATAATGGGACTATTACGTTGTTTTGAGCTATTTGTCTTAACTGTAGTTATACACCTAGTCATGATTCTTCATTTGCATAACGTATCTCTGTCTCTGTACATTATTTATTGTTACATCATGTTGTTGTTTTTTTTTGTTTGATACTATTTGAGCTAAGTGATATGAGATTATGAGCCTTTGAGACTTGAGAGGTTGATGACTGAGGTGGGCCTTAGATCTGTGTTGACAGTGTTATTTGGATCGGGTTGCATGCCGCACAGGCCATGTTGGCTTTATTTTTATTTGGATCGGGTTGCACACCATAACAGGCCATATTGGGTTAATATTAATTGCAGTAGGCCATATTAGCTTTTCACTAGCGCTTGGGAAGGATCCGCCTCTCCGGAGTCTGACATGCCAGCAATGAGCACAGGCACAATGATATATACACATGCTTTTGTGGGATTGATGCCAGTAACCCGTACAATGCTGAGTGATTTTGTGTGTGTGATGAAGTGGGCATTTGATTCAGGCACTTTGAGTGCACTGAGAGTGAGAGCACTTGAGGATATCACTTTGAAATCATGTACTTGACATGAATATTTGACATGTAGGCATAGAGATGCATGTTCCTCATGGTAGTTAGTAAATGAAATGTTCTTATCCATGTTTGACTGTAATTGTTTTACTTGGAAGCATGTCTAAATTCTTGTAATGTGAACTAGCTGAATATGATAATTCCTTTGAGCCATTTATTGTTACTATCATCGTTATATCTTATATTGATATGATATTGGTCTCTGACTGTTTCATTGAGCTCGTTACTGCTTTCACACAAGGTTAGTTTTGTTACTTATAAGTACATGGGGTCGGTTGTACTCATATTACAATCTACACTACGTGTGTTGGTACATGGGATCGATACGGACTTTTTGGGTGGAAGAATGCACTAAGGAGTGGATGAAAATTTTTGGTAGAAAAAGGAAATTCTTTGGTCTGTTTTGCGACCGCAGAAACGTTTCGCGGGCCGCATAATCATCGCGGAGTTGAGCAGAAAGTTATTGAATTTTGAGGGTTGTTTCGCGGTCTATTGTCCGATGACATAACTATATCGCGGTTCGCACTTCTGTCACAGAGTTAGCATCAGGAAAATTCATAGGGTGATTCTACGGCCCATTCTGCAGCTGCATAAGTGGTATGTGGACCGCATACCTGTCCCACACTGGTACAGAGCAGCCTAATTTTTGGTCATTAGTTTTGCGGTCCATTTTGCGGTCCACATAACTGTTATGCAGTCTAGACCGCAGACCTAAGTTCGGAGGGTCTATTTTTCCTATTTTTATAACTCGACCCCATTTTGATAAAGTAGCCTTTGGGGCTTATTTTGGGGCGACTACCTCACGGTTTTAGAGAGAGGTAAGAGCATTTTAGATAGA
This sequence comes from Nicotiana obtusifolia, assembly GCA_002018475.1. Classification (NCBI taxonomy): domain Eukaryota; kingdom Viridiplantae; phylum Streptophyta; class Magnoliopsida; order Solanales; family Solanaceae; genus Nicotiana; species Nicotiana obtusifolia. The sequence continues at coordinate 86,650 of MCJB01004313.1, forward strand.
GAAGGAGGAAACCTAACACTCTAATCATCCTATCTTGCACCAACCTTCAAGAATCAAGGAAACCAATAGCTAGATTATCATCTATCCAGGTAAATCCTACTTCTACGCTTTCATGCAAGAGGTTATGAGTTCTAGTATATTGTGGGGGTTGGAAATAGGCCATGCCTGTGACCATAGGTTGTAATATATGGGATTAATGAAACATTTTGGTTAGTTTTTTGTTGAAATTGGTTGAGGGAGGAAGGGATTACCATTGTAGAGCTTTGTAGTCTATTTTGCATACTAGGTGTTTGAATCCTTCTGATTATTATCCGATTTTCGCTATCTTCCTATCGATTGTTATTGCTAGAAGTGTTGGGACGTTGTAGTAACTTAAGAAAAGCTCAAAAAAGGTATGTTGGCTCTTCTACTCATTTAGAAATGAATTCCATGATGCTCCCATAAGTTTCAAGTATTGTTGGCTCAAGTTCCTTATTCCCATGTTCTGAATGTTCCTATCACATTATGTTATCCATCAGGAATGTGTTCAAGAATGATATGTGTATTAAATGTTATGGCTTTGAGTCGTGTTTCAAATGAAAGGTGCTTAACTTGGAAAGAATACTCCATGTGTCTAAAACCGTGCCTAAAAGTCTTGAATTGAAATGCCTTGTTGTTGATAACCTTTAAGGATGCTTGAAAGTTAAAGAAGGGGGTTGGAAATGTAAAGCGTAGCCACTGTGCCAATAATGAAAGTTATACTTGTGCTCAAACGTGGTTGTTTTAACTAATGCTATGCTTTGTAGGTATGTCCAATGTGTTTTGAGCTCTTATATATTCATGAGTTGAAATTGTGTATTGCGATATTGGGGAAAAGTATTTCAATATTAAATGATGTGTTACTCATTTATGATTTTAACTTGTGCAACGACGAGGGAATGACCCAGCCATTGAATTTATGAGAGATTGCACAAGAGTTCATTGGGAGAATGCGTCAAGTCGTGGAGGGATTGGAAGAACTTGTTGCTAGAGGGAGTGTTCTTGGTCCTACCAATGTCACGGAACCACCGGATCGTGTGGTGGTAGAATCTAAGAAACGAAATAGGGTTGTTGGTGCAAATAAACCATATTGTTTGATTTGCAAGAAGCGTCGTTTGGGAACATGTTGGATGACTCTTGAAATATGTTATGGCTATGGAAAGAGGGGGCATAAGAAGAACAAATGCCCTAGGTTGGGTACTCCCATCCCGGTCTTTCTGATGCGTGGGAAGGAACATTTGGCGTCGTGTTGTGAGTATGATCAACAACATGTTAGGGGTGGCAGGTTTGGGAAATTCCAAAGGCCCATATAACAAACCGATACGGGGTTTGTTACTCCCGCATTGGAGGCCTGGAGGGAGGATAAGGGGGATGCTTATGATGTATGCAAAAAGGGTGAATATCAAGTTAGTGGGGAGAGTCAGTTTAGTGGACCTCATTCCCATTTTGTGAAGTGTTGGAGATGTCATTCGGGAGTATGTCACTATGGTACCAATGTATGCTGCAAGTGTGGTATGAGGGGTCACATTCAGAGAGATTATCATTCGTCTCTCTAGAGAATAGGCGGGGGTATGACACAACCATCCAGTTCTGCAGTTACTATTCCATAACGCCCCCCCTGCTCGAGGTACTATAGCGCCCGCAGGCGTGGAGCAGCTAGGGGTGGTTTCAAGAGCTCGAGAGGGCCCAACAAGTTTTATTCTATGAGGAGACCAAAAGTCGGAGGCTTCTCTAGATGTGGTTACAGGTATATCGAATGTCCAATATCATGATGTATATGCCCTTATTGATCCCGGTTCCGCTTTGTCTTATGCCATTCCTTATGTTGCTATGGAAATTGGGATATAATCGGAACAAATTTATGAACCATTCTCTGTATCCACTCTTCGAACGAGACTATAAAGTGTGAAGCCTCCTTACCACAATTGTCTTACTTATAACGTCTTGAGGAATTGATTTATATACTGACTTCTCTGAATTGAGTAATAATCCTAGGCCAATACTTCGCACTTGTTTCCCTAAATTCCCAACAAAATACTATAGCTGATGAATTTTTTATGGAACCTTTTGATTCAAATGGATAACATCTGCTCGCATGTGCTTATGCATGCACCATCACAATATTTGCCTATGTGGTATCAAATCTAATGTAAGACAACCTAGTGTATCAATCCTTCTTGAGCCTCTCTCTCCCTCTCATGCGTATGTGGCTCATAGGATTTAATGAATCACTTTACTCCATTTATGAACATTGTTTATAGACCCTTTTCACTATCTAGTAACATAAGAGCATGTCTCAACACCTATCATATGTGTACATGTCAAATTGAAATGGTCACTGTCCGCACAAAGTTTCTCAAAAATTTGGGATTTCTCACAAATTCGTCATAGTAATACCTATTGTTCGCCCATCTCAGTATTACTATCATGTCCACTTGGATCATTCTACAGTAAGTAGCTCACTTTATTCCTAGTATTATAGTTGCCCATGAAGTGGCCTGGTATGGCAGCTTGAGAGTTATTGTGGCAAAAACATGTCTAGCTCATAGAAAAATGTTCATTCTCTCTTACCAATACATGATTTTATCCCAATATTAAGATGTCCTAGCTATGGTTTTAGTCGGGGGAGGTTGAAAGTTAAGTAGCCTTATCGCAACCTTTTCCTCCCCACTTCAGGTGGATGTTTCAGATTCTACCACATATCAGGAGCATATTGATTCGAAAGACAAGTTTGTCGTATCTCTAGTCCCCGCATATAGGATCAACTATTGGCAAGGGTTATGCTGTCAGAATAATAATAATCTTGCAGGTGTTCAACTTCTTTTTCCAACCTTGTGGGCTTGTGGCAGAGATTCCTTGTGTCAGTTTATGTTGAGGGCATAACTCAACTTCATGTATTTTTGAAATCTCTATCATATTCATGGTGGAAGAATCTTCTCATTGTGAATTAAACTGATCTTCCATGCACTCATGGAGGCAACTGGTGTCATGTACTTTGCTATTTCTCTTTAAGGCTTACAATTGCCGAACAAGGCACATATGGATCGAAATAATTATTACTATCACTTTCGTAAGTCATCATCTGCCCAGAATAACTGATTGCTAATGTTTATCCTCCCGATCATGCCTCCCATATACCACATGTCTAAAATGACTCACTTGTTATACATCATAGGATGATGTACATGGTCCCCACATTATTAATGTGTACCGGTAACTCAATGATTTTTTTGTTGAATTGATGATTTCATCACAATGATTAACAATGGAAGTAGTATTGGTAGTCACCCTCATGTCTCGTAGAATATAACCTCTTATAATGCCCTTATCAATACATTGATGGATTCTTGAAGAATTCCAGTCCAATCTCGAACCTCGTTGTTTATGTTTGTAGTAAATCTATCGAGAGTTGTAGGTTCAAACATGTCAAAGAAGAAACATCATTCCATGATCGAACATAGTGTGTAGGAACTCTATGGTCATATTCATTCTAGCACATCGTAGAATAATTGTTGAAAGTCGCCAAAGGTTTAATTTTTGTGTTCGGCATAGAGATTTACAGTTGAAGAGAGTGAATGGGTTATTCTCCAGAACTTCTCCATGAATATACTATGTGAATTGTTAATGAAGGTAAGATAGGTCTAGTGTACATTTGGGCCTTATGAAATCTTGAAAGAAACAGGCCAAGCTGCGCGTATGATGTTCCCCATCGTTATTCTCCACACACCCGGTGTTTCATGTGTCTGCACCTGAAAGGGGTAGTTGGAAGTAATTTGCCTATCATTCAGGTGGAAGCTATGGAAGGTGAAGTTAATGGGTAATTGGCTTATGAGAGGTACCTAATTGTCATCCTTATTAAATAAGTCCGAAAATTGAGACTGCCTCTGTCAAAGTAAACGAAGTGTTCTCACTTGCCTGTATAACCAAATAGTTCTGGTTCAAAATGGTATTTTTTTATGTGTTATGATTTAAATATGTACAGTTCATGTCTAAATACCACTTCTTTTAATGTAATGCCCTTAATGTAAAGATCAGTGTTGTAAATATATATAGTGATGCTTTGTTGAGTTATGGATATGTTGTTAGGGTGGTTTGGTGATTCTCTGGTAGGTGGATAGGCCCAATTACAGAGGAGACTCTGCCGAAATTTTCAAAAAATTTGGAAGTTAGTCAAATTTGGGGGATTGCGATGTGTGAAAAGAGGAGATGAATTATGTTGGGTATTTTTTTTTTTTGGGGGGGGG
>MCJB01004313.1:90941-152202 GCA_002018475.1 Nicotiana obtusifolia
GGGGGGGCTCCATTCCTCATTCGAGGATAAATGATCCTAAGCAGGGGAGGATGTAATGCCCCATAAAATTTCGCCAAGGAATTTGAGGTTTTCTGGTACCGAGGTAGACATATGTGTTTGAGGATTGTAGAAATTCTTCACGGCGATTTTGGGTTGAAGAATGTACTAAGGAGTGGATGAAAATTTTTGGCAGAAGAAGGCAATTCTTCGGTCTGTTTCGCGATCGTAGAATCATTTCGTGGGCTGCATAATCATTGTGGAGTTGAGCAGAAAGATTTTGAATTTTGAGGGTTATTTCTTGGTCCATTGTGATCGCATAACTGTTTCGCAGTCCGCACTTCTGTCGCAAAGTTAGTATGAGGAAAATTCGTTGGGCAATTCTGTGGCCTATTCTGCGGCTGCATAAGTGGTCTGTGGACCGCAGACCTGTCCCATACCGATACAGAGCAGCCCAATTTTTGGTCATTAGTTTCGTGGTCCATTTTGCAGACCGCATAACTTCTATGCGGTCCACACTGCAGACCTGAATTCGAAGGGTCCATTTTCCTATTTTTATAACTCCGACCCCATAAATAGCCTTTGGGGATTATTTTGGGGCGACTACCTGATGATTTTAGAGAGAGGTAAGAGCATTTTAGAGAGAGAAGGAGGAAACCTAACACTCTAATGATCCAATCTTGCACCAACCTTCAAGAATCAAGGAAACCAATCACTAGATTATCATCTATCCGGGTAAGTCCTACTTCTAAGCTTTCATGCAAGAGGTTATGAGTTCTAGTATATTGTGGGGATAGGAAATAGGCCATGCATGTAACCATAGGTTGTAGTATGTGGGATTAATGAACCATTTTGGTTAGTTTTTTGTTGAAATTGGTTGAGGGAGGAACAGATTACCATTGTAGAGCTTCGTAGTCTATTTTGCATACTAGGTGTTTGACAAAATTCCTAAGAGAGTTATACCATGTGAATCCTTCTAATTATTATCCGATTTTCGCTATATTCCTATAGATTGTTGTTTCTAGAAGTGTTGGGACGTTGTAGTAACCTAAGAAAAGCTCAAACAAGGTATGTTGACTAAACTACTCTTTTAGAAATGAATTCCATGATGTTCCCGTACGTTTCAAGTATTGTTGGCTCAAGTTCCTTATTCCCATGTTCCGAATGTTCCTATCACATTATGTTATCCTTTGGGAATGTGTTCAAGAATGATATGTGTATTAAAATGTTATGGCTTTGAGTCGTGTTTCAAATGAAAGCCCATTATGCTTAACGTGGAAATAATACTCCATATGTCTAAAACCCCAATTGCTCATATGTGTACCTAAAAGTCTTGAATTGAAATGCCTTGTTGTTGATAACCTATAAGGATGCTTGAAAGTTAAAGAAGGGGGTTGGAGATATAAAGCGTGGCCACTGTGCCAATAATGAAAGTTATACTTGTGCCAAACGTGGCTGTTTTAACTAATGCTATGCTTTGTATGTATTTCCAATGTGTTTTGAGCTATTATACATTCGTGAGTTGAAATTGTGTATTGCGCTTTTGGGGAAAGGTATTTCAAGATTCACTGATGTGCTACTCATTTATTATTTTAATTTGTGCTTCGATTGCCCACCGTTTTAATCCAATTGCTGGAAAGAAATTCATTGTGTTTAAAGTCTTCGTTGCTAATAAACCTAAAGCGGTGATTTCCGGAATATTCTATTTGTTGATATTTATTATGATGATCCTTGAAAGTAAAGAAATGAAAGTATGGAATATAAGATACGCAACCGTGCCTTGGGATGAGGAATTATAAGTATGGCCAAGAGAGCTAATGAAATTATAATGATGTTGTGAATTGGTGAAGTCACTAACAAGGCTATATATAGTGTGAAAGGTAATAAGGTGAATATAGAATATATTTGTGCTTATTTTTCCCTTATTTCTAAACCAAAAATGTTTTTGGGGGTATCATTATCAAACCGAGTAAGGGTGGGTCATAAGGCCCATGCCCGAAACTACACGTGCCGGTATAGAGGTTGATTGTGATTTCCCCCCTTGTTTAGGGTGAGATTGAAATATTAATGTGATTGTGGTTATTCCCCTTAATTGGGATGAGCTTGATATTAGCTATGAATTGAAAAGTCAACCCACACGGCATATGTGGGAACGCGGCCTAGCCGACAGGGTGGAGATCGGACGCCATGTTGCGCACGTGGTGGTACTACTCTTGGTAACACCTTTCTTTCCCGCCACATGTCAAACCACATTGTTCGTGGGGAGATGGCCCAGCTGATCGGGCGTGATCGTATTCCGTGCTAAAAACACGATGGTATATCGGTGCTAATGATCTCCCAACCAAAAATATATATTTAATTTTGTATTTTGAAAATTGGTATGTTTTAATTGGCATTCTGATATTGTTGATTGTGACTTTCTATTTCTATGGTTTTCCCTTTGTTATATTGGCATTCTATTTAGAGTGGACATTTATATATTTATATACTAGTACTATTCCATATATACTAACGTCCCTTTTGCGGGGGTTGCTGTATCAATGGATGCAGGTGGTTTTGACCCTCGTTATCAGTTACTCTCTATTTAGCAGATTTTGGTGAGCCCTACTTTGTTCCGGGCTACATGTCATTTGATGTTGTAAGTTACATTTTGAGGTCTAGCTGGGGCCTTGTCGCCGGCACATCCATACTGCTCTTCTGTTGTACTTAGAGGCTCCGTAGACAGGTTGTGGGTGGTGTACGATGTTGATAATTAAACTAGTAAGTGTTGGCATTTGGGAGAACATGTTTTTTTTTGGTTATCATATATATAAATTTGTAAGATTTTGGAAACCGAAATTAGTAATGGAGAAAGAATGTGGAACAATTGACTCTTCTCATGTCTATCACTTGTATTGGTTCTTACGTTGTTAATGGGTAAGGTTGGGTAGACGGCATCTAACAGGCTTTCTTAACTAGGGTATCTCGGTTGAGCGCCGATGGCACTTCCCGAGGTCGGGGCGTGATACTTCCAACTTTCAGCAATTAGCCTCAAAATTATCTAGTAACACCACAACTTAAATCCGGGCATGTGCCCAAGTCTAAGATCACCATTTGGATTTAACTGCACCATCAACACTCCGATTGAAGTTCAAATACACAAAATTTAAACTTAGTCAATTCTCCCAACTAAAAGCTTCTAAATTGAGAATCATTCTTCCAAATCAATTCCGAACCACTAGAAAACCAAAATCGACCATACATGCAAGTCATAATATATCATATCAAGCTACTCAAGACCTCAAACCACCAAACGAAATGCAAATGCTCAAAATGACCGGTCGGGTCGTTACATTCTCCCCCACTTAAACATATGTTCGTCCTCGAACGTGCCAAGAGTCATTCCAGAACAAATAAACCACTGTATAAACTCACCATACTCATTCCCATAGGTGATCCCACGTCATTTCAATCCATATAAGCCTATCAATACGGTCACGACCCAAACCGATGGGTCATTACGAGTGCCCGAGTTCTACCTGTCTAACACCCCCAAGCATACATCTAAGATATAAACATGAAATAGTGTAGGTCATGCATAACATCTGAAAATAAACTACTGAATCATGTGAATAACAAACACGAGAAAACGTGCCCAAAAGACATATATACATATATATAAAGAATATGGTAGGGCGAGCCTACAAGGCCACATGTTATCCAACTATACATGATTGTCTACACACCTTTAATAGAGTGTAAAACTGTATAAAGGACGGGACTGGGTCCTGTCATACCCATATATGTATACAAAATTATTGTACCAATGCCCAAAAGCAGCTCCAGATCAAATGGAGCACAACAACTCTCACTGAGCAAGGATCCTAAGGGGGACTGTCAGCCTATCTTCCTGCACCGGCAGGCATGAAAAGCTGGCCCCAGGAAATAGGGACATCAATACGAATAATGTACTGAGCATGTAAGGCATGAAAATCAGTACATAAAAGACATAAAAGAAACATTGAGTAAAGGACTCAACCTGTAAGTCTTAATACCTCTGTGAATTATGAAACATTTATATTGTCATGCATATGCGTATAAATGTCATATCATGCATAGGTATATGCGTATATAACATCATAAAGCCTCTGAGGGCATCCCATCATATCATCTCAGCCTCAGTGGGAAAATTCATCAACGTATACTAACTGATCAGGTGGTGTTGCGTATACAACACCGTAACCTTTCCCCATACCTGTATACATATAATATACACGTATACAACGCCATATGTTCATCGTTCAATGCACATCTATAAATGAATAATGCATAATGAAGTAAGTCAACAAGATCTCTTGGAATGTCATAAGATCAATATGCCTTCGGATAAACTTTATCAACTTACATATTTTTCTGAGACCCATGAACAGACGATATAATAATAAGACACATGGGGAAATAAAGAACATAGACACCCCTAGTACTTCTATGAATAGAGGCATTTATGAAAGTTGTGCGTTTGCTCGTTTCGTTTGTATCATATGGATCATGCCAAAAGGAAGGAAGGAATAGCCTTAACATACCTTATAGAAATCTGGCCAATAACAATGCTTGACTCTGCTCACTGCACCTTAATCTACAACAATGACGGTGAAGCTATTGTCAAGTTATGAATGACTCTCATTTACTGCTTTTACTGCTCCCTCAACGATAGTGAAGCACCTTAATCCCCTGATTTTACTGCTTCCTCAAGCCTACTATAGGTGAGAAAATAACACAATACAATCAGCAACTCAAAAACAACCTTACTACAATTCGAGACCTTTAATACAACAAAGACCCCAAATATACCATAACACACCCAATCAACAAGTTATTAAGTAGCCTAAAACTGCAATGACGAGCGACCAGACCATTACCATACCACATTTGGCATTTCTCCACGCCTTTTATCCTTACAAACTCAATAAATCAGAAGCATAATAGGCCAACACGAGTGGACTACAAAATAGTCCACTAAAAGTGGAATAAATCGAACTCACGGCTTCCGATCACTATCCTGTAAGTTCTAACTATTCGGAAATGAATTTATAAACCTTTCTTAATATTTAAAAGATTAAATACAGAAGTTAGGCATTTACTTAACTATGAAGTACCTTCCAAAACTCAAACTACAAAGAAAAAGAGAGGCGGTATAATGATACTTACATGGTAAGGATCGTTCTAATATTATCGCTTCTTGATTTCGTACCCGAGATGTTAATAATCTTTGAAACCCTTGTAGAGAGATTAAGGATAGATTTACGGGGGGTTATCTGTTCGTTCTCTATGAAAAGTGAAAAAAAAAAACGACTTAGGACCTATATATATCAACTTTTGAAAAGTCAAAGAGGTGCTAGCTTGGCACCCTAGCATTGGCCCTTCTTCAGACGCTCATATCTTTTTATTCGGATGTCGTATGAATGAATAGTTAAGAGTGTTGGAAACTAAATTCCAATACCTTCAATTTGGTATATAATATGTCCCAAAAATACCTCATATAGCACACGAAATGTATTGCTCGAAAAGCTTCATTACAAGGAAAATCGTTGGTCGGTTTTTCCACAACTTAAATCCGATTTTTACTAAACTTTATATTTTATATCCAAACATCATATATATTCATATTATGAATTTACACTCATTTAAATCATGATTAACAAGTCTCATATTCATTATACGTCACCTTGGGACGCATAATGTTGTAACATACCGCACCTTGAGTAATAATGAGCCCAGACCGAAGGTAATAAAAATAAATAAATAAAAAAAGAAATAGAGGTCAAAACCGAGGGCTCAATCGAAATCAAAACCGAGGGTTCTCTCGAAGATTAAGATCGAGGATCCTCCCGAGGTCAGAAACCGAGGGTTCACTCGAGGTCGATTCTGAGACCTCAGACTGAAGATGGAATCGAGGTCAATTCCGAGACCCCAGACCGAAGATGGAATCGAGGTAAATTATGAGACCTCAAACCGAAGATGGAATCAAGGTCAATTCCGAAACCCCAGACCGAAGATGGAATCAAGGTAAATTCTGAGACCTTAGACTGAAGATGGAATCGGGGTCAATTCTAAGACAACAGACCGAAGATGGAATCGAGGTCAATTCTGAGACCTCAAACCGAAGATGGAATCGAGGTCAATTCCGAGAGCCCAGACAGAAGATGGAATCGATGTCGATTTCGAGGCTTCAAAATGAGGTCAGTTATCGAGGCCAATATCGAGGTCATTTTTGAGACCAAAACTGAGCCCAAAATTGTGGTTATTTTCGAGGTATTATCGACACCACCTTCGATCTAGGGTAAAATCGAGACCCTGTATGTTGATAACCTTTTAGTAAAGATTAGATAAGTTTGTAAATAACATTAGACACGTATGTTTATTGGATAAGTATTAACCTTTTTGGAATAAGTGTTTTACCTTTATCAAGTGGATACAGTAATCTGTTGAGAGACTTCCTAAGTACTACGTGGCATGTGACGATGTTATGCTCATTTTGAGGTTTGGTGGAGTCTTGGTAAAGGGCAAATCATTTATATATATATATATATATATATATATATATATATATATATATATATATATATATATATATATGTCAAATTACTGTGAGTTCTTCTACACTAAGAAAGAGACTTTTGCAATAGTCGGTCACGATAGATATTCCGCCGACCTTAGCCTCTATAAAACAAAGTTCTTAAGAAAGAGTGTTAAGACACTATATCATTGGGGAAAGAGGAAATCATTAGAGATACATATATTCACTTCGATAATTATAGGGGAAGGAACTCCAACTTGAATGTTCTCTGTTCCAGAGCACTGAAGGGCACGAAGCTCTCTTCTAAGTACAACTTCTCCATAACTTCATCCATCCAATTAAGGTAAGTTTAATTTTTAAGGCATGCAATTGTTGGGTAACTCACAGAATGAGTTCAAGTCATTGTATAAATAGGTTATAGGCTATTTTCTTATGGTATGGAAATTGGTGGTGGTGTGGAAGCTCGTGTAGAGCTAGATTATTGTTAAAAGGAGGTCAGGTGTAGAGTACACCATTGTATAAATCCTCGGGAGCTTGCCGCTCTTTGATTACTTGACGACAATATTGGTATAGCTGTAGTTTTAGTAGATGCTCTAGTTGTTGGCTGTTATAACTTTTGGGAAATCATATAAATAGGGGAGATGCTGTCGGTTTCATCGTAGACGGGGGAATCGTGACATTTTCGTAGATTGAGGTTGGCCAGTATATACAAGGTATGTGAGACTGTCCCTTTCCTTCTTTTGCGTGACTCTGATTGTACATAATGCAATGAACAAGCCTCCAAAGATCTACTCTTAGAAACTAGTAGTACTTATATTGTTTCCCCTCTTATGGGAGGATTGATGTTGATGTAACTTCTTTGACCTTACGTCACTCCGAAAGGTTGAAAATGTGATTCCAATGAGTCCAGCATACATTATCTATTTCACTCTACCGAGCCGCTCTATAGTCGGTCGAGTATGGCACCTATCGTGCAACTATATATATGTATCTGTTTTTGTCACGACCCAAAATCCCAACCCGGTCGTGATGGCGCCTCTCGTGAAGACAAGGCCAGCCGATTCAATCCAACTCCGCCCGAACAGTTAAATAACAAGAAAGTAATATAAATATGGTTTGATAATAGCTAATTGCGGAAAATATAGCAAACCATCCCGACTACAGTCCTTAGATCGGGGTGTCACAAAGTCATGAGCCACTATAGAAGTCCTGTTAATACATTAAACTATTACAATATTTTGGTACAATTGTAGAAGAAAGTGAAACGACAAAATAAAGAAGACACGGGGCTGCGAACGCCAACAGCTACCTCGTGATCTCTGAATCACCACCCTGACAATGCTAGTAGTCAATACTTCGGGGTGGAACCGAGAACGCCTGAATCTGCACACATGGTGCAGGGAGTAATGTGAGTACTTCCAACTCAGTGAGTAATAAGTATAAATAATTACTGAAAGTAGAAATCACATAATGCACAAGGCAGTCTATAGTGGAGTAATGAACATCAGTGTAAATTCAAGTAGAAACTTCTTGCAACGGGAAAACATGTACATCTTTCAAGTACGTAACGGAAAGTAACAGAAAACACTTTAAAACCGCCCCTCGGGCCCATTATCATTTAAAATCAGTAAAATCTTTCAAAATCCGGTTAACAATTGTCATTGTTACCAACTGTAACCTACAGTTGTCATTGTTACCAACTGTATTATCTTTGGTTACCGGTTGTCATTGTTACCAACCGCAACCTACAGTTGTCATTGTTACCAACTGTATTATCTACCCATCTCTGGTTATCAGTTGTCATTGTTACCAACTGTAACCTACAGTTGTCATTGTTACCAACTGTTTTATCATTCGTTACCGGTTGTCATTGTTACCAACCGTAACCTACAGTTGTCATTGTTACCAACTGTAGTATCATGATGGGTACCCTGCGCTCACTGTGGGTAGTTCAGACTTCCGGAAGGGGCTTTCGCGGCCCAAGCGCTATATCATATCTCGTGGCGGCGTGCCACCCGATCCCTTTAAAATCATTTGAAAACATCATTAAGTTTTCAAAACCAAGTTCAAACAATGATTTCAAATCATTAACAAATATCCCCGAAGGGTTTACATAATCGGCGTGAAGCCCGAACATGATTTCAACAAACAGTCATAAATTACCCCTGAAGGGTTCATAAAACCGGCACGAAGCCCCAATATGGCTAGAAGCCCAAAACATTATATTATCAATCAGTTTCAATCAATAGGTAGTAAAATAATCAACCGGGATGGACCAAGTCACAATCCCCAACAGTAAACGACCCCACGCTCATCATCGAGCGTGTGCCTTACTTCAACATAGCACTACGATGTGCAATCCGGGGTTTCAAACCCTCAGAGCATCATTTAATACCATTACTCACCTCAAACCGGCTAAATCCTTAGCCCGCGACGCCTTTGCCCTTTGAATTGGCTTCCACGTGCGTCGAATCTATTCATAAACAATTCATTACATTCCAATGGAAACTAATTTCCATCTAAATTTACAACTCTACGGGCAAAATTCCGAAATTAGACTCAAATAGATAGTGGGGCCCATTTCTCGAAATCACTCAAAATTCGTAAAACGTAATTACCCATTACAATATGAGTCCATGCATATCAAGTTTGTCAAATTCCGACACCGGATTGACTTTAACCCCCAATTTCCCATTTTCAGAAATTCAGAGAAGAACCCTAGGTTCTTCTTTCACAATTCATGGACTCAAGATGGGATTAAACATGGAAATCATCATCTAAGAGGGAATTTAGGGTAGATAACACTTACCCGATGCTTCTCTTGAGACTCCCTCTCTATTTGTTCCAAACTTCACTTTAATCTTCTTCTGAAAAGCCCCCAAATATTTCTAAGGTGATGTAGCCCCTCTCTTTGCAAGATTAATCACGAAAATCTACTTTGCATGAGAGTTTTGGGGTTGATTTCTAGTGATTCTTTGTGTTTGTAAATGTATTCTCTCGTGGGTATTGAGTTTGGTATTTCAGAAGTGAGCAAATGGACCCTAGGTCCCATTTATAACGTGTTAAAAGTCGGGCAAAAAGTACCTAAACAGGTCAATTTCGCGACCAACAGTGAGATTTCGCGGTTCGCATATTCCATTTCGCGAACCGCTTTTCCATCGCGAAATGGACGATCAGGTGGCCAGGTTTCTGCCCGTGTTCGCGACGCCCAGGTGAAGTTTCACGATTCGCTTTTCAGTTTCGCGAATCGCGAACTCGCCGCGAAGTCAGCCCAATGTTTCTGCTTCACTTCGCGATGGCCTGGAGGGTTTCGCGGTTCGCTTTTCACGTTCGCGAATCGCGAACTCACCGCGAAATGGTCTCTCCAGTTCTGCTCCCCTTCGCGACTGTTTTTGTCATTTTCGCGGTTCGCATGTCCAGTTCGCGAACCGCTTTCTTGTCGCGAACCTCGCCTGATTTCTGATTTGCATCTGGTTTTACAAAATTAAGCCTAACATTTTCATACGGAGTCCGATTTAAACGATTCTTTTTGCTATGGCTCCGTAATTTTGATACGGAGATAATGGCTCAAACAAAATTGAGTTTGGAGCTCGTTTACTAATTTTAATATCAATTACACCAGAAAATGTGAAGTCAACGCTTCATTAAGCGATGTATTAAGTCCTGTCGACTATTCAAAATTCATCCGAGATGCCCGGGACTTTATATGAACATGAACACATGTTCTACAATCTCATTTGAACTTGTTCCAATCATTGGAACACAAAATAAACATCGAATTATCAGGTTTGCATTAGATTCAAACCTACGGACTCCAAGGACCCTTAAATCGATCCTTTGATCCGAACCTGACCAAACCATGTCCGAATGGTCTGAAAATTTGCACGCAAGTCTCAAATTACATAACGAATCTACAGCAATTGTCGGAATTCCATTCCGACTTCCGGTTCAAAATTTCACCTATCAATCGGAAATCCGAATTTCACCAATTGTACTTCGAGTGCAATTCACTCAACTTGGTTCCTCATAATATAATTAATGAAATAAATCGGGGCATAAACTGGGTCATCACAGTTTTACTCTACTGAGCTGCACTATAGTCGACATCTATTTTACTCTACTGAGTCCGTGCTATAGTCGGCCGGTTATGGCACCTACTGTGCAACCACCGATCAGTTGGTATGATGTTACTGAGCCTGATGATGGCCGGGGTATGATATGATGATGATGAGGCCCACAGAGGCGTAGGTATACATTGATTTGAAAAGGATATATATAAACATCAGGCATTTCATGATCAGTCGCCCTCAGAGGCACTCAGTCTGCTCCTCCTTCGGAAGCGGAAACAAGCGAGGATACCTAGACTTCATGTCTTTTTCAGCTTTCCAACTCATTTTCTCCAAATTCTTGTTCCTCCAAACTACTTTAACCGAAGCTACCTCTTTAGTTCTCAATCTCCGGACCTGTCTATCTACTATAGCAATGGGAGCTTCCTCACATGATAGCTGCTCTGCGACCTAAACATCATCAACTGGAACAACTATGGAAGGATCTCTAATAAACTTACGGAGCATAGACACATGAAAGACTAGATGTACAGACTCCAAGTTGGAAGGCAAGTCTAACTCATATGCTACCTGGCCTACTCTGCGTGTGATCTTATAAGGTCCAATGTACGGAGGGCTAAGCTTTCCTTTCTTACCGAATCTCATAGCGCGTTTCATGGGTGATACCTTGAGGAATACCTAGTGGTCTACTTGATACTCCAAGTCTCGTTGTCCATTATCTGCGTAGGACTTTTGACGACTCTAATCTGCTAATAGCCTTTCTGGTATAAGCTTAACATTCTCAACTGCCTGTTGTACTAACTCTGGTCCTACTAACTTAGTTTCCCTAACCTCGAACCATCCGATCGGTGACCTACACTTTCATATGTAAAGAGCTTCGTATGGAGCCACCTGAAGGCTGGAATTATAGCTATTATTATATGCGAACTCAATAAGAAGAAGAGGATCATTCCAGCTACCCTGGAATCTATCACACAAGCCCGTAGCATATCTTCAAGTGTCTGAATAGTACGCTCAGCCTGACCGTCTGTTTGGGGATGAAATATTATACTAAGACATACCTAAGTCCCAAATCATTTTTGGAAGGACCTCCAGAAATTAGTTGTAAACTGAGCACCTCAATCTGAGATAATAGATATAGGGACACCATGAAGTCGTACTATTTCCTAAATGTAAAGCCTTGCATAATCCTCTACTGACTACGTAGTCTTGACAGGCAGAAAATTGGCTGATTTTGTAAGTCTATCAACAATCAACCATATAGAATCGAACTTATATTGGGTATGAGGTAAGCATATTGTGAAATCCATATAAATTACTTCCCATTTCTAAGTCAGAATCTTTATAGCCTACAATAACCCACCGGGTTTCTGAGGATCAATCTTAACCTACTGACAATTAGGGCAATGAGCAACAAACTCTGTTATATCCTTCTTCATTTCATCCCACCAATATATTTCCCTGATATCATGACACATATTTGTCGCTCCTGGATTAACAGAATAACGAGAAATAGTGAGTTTCTCCCATAACTTGCTTGCGCATCTTTGTCACATTAGGAACATACAATCGACCTCGATATCTGAGGACTCCATCTCCTGTAATCTCAAGTGGTGTCTTCTTCTTTTAGAGGAGATGTATCTCTTTAATGAGCTAGCACATGATCCTCATACTGGCATTGCTTCACTTCAGTTACTAAAGAGGATGTTGCCGTGTCCTGAATAGTTACTTCGGTACCACTTGAATCTTGTAATCGAACTCCAAGATTAGCTAGCTGATGAATCTCATGGGCTATCTCACTCTTCTCTGGTTGTAAATATGATAGGCTACCCATAGATCTATGTCTGAGGGCGTTAGCTACTACATTTGCCTTCCCTTGATGGTATAAAATATCAACATCATAGTCTTTTAGTAGCTCCAACCATCGCCTCTGACGTAAATTCAATTTCTTTTGTTTAAAGACATACTGAAGGCTCTTATGATCCTTATAGGTATCAACATGAATGCCATACAAATAGTTCCTCCACATCTTTAGTGCATGAATCATCTCGGCTAACTCTAAAATGTAGGTCGGGTAATTCTTCTCGTGCTTTCTTAGTTGTCTAGAAACTTAAGCTACAACCTTACCATGCTGCATCAGTACACAACCCAATCCAATGCTCGAAGCATCACAATAGATAGCAGAAACAGCAGTTCCCTCTGGGAGTATCAGAAATAGTGCTGAAGTCAATCTGTCCTTCAATGCTTGGAAGCTCCGCTCACAAGCATCACTCCACTTATAATTAGTTGCCTTATGAGTCAACTTTGTGAATGGTGCTAAAAGAGAAGAAAAGCACTATACAAATCTCCTGTAATAACCTGCCACACTCAGGAAGCTATGAACCTTTGTTGGTGTCGTGGGTCTAGGCCAAGTCTTCAATGCCTTAATATTCTATGTATCAACCCGGATAGCCTCACTTGAAATAATATGTCCAAGGAAAGCTACAGAATTCAACAAGAATTCATATTTAGAGAATTTTGCGCATAATTTCCTTTCTTGTAGAACTCCAAGCACAATACGCAAATGATCTGCAAGCTCAGCCTCTGAATGGGAATAAACTAAAATATAATCTATAAATACAATTAGGAATATACCTAGAAAGGGTACGAACACACGGTTCATCAAATACATGAATACTGTTGGGCCATTTGTCAAACCGAACGACATAACACGAAACTCAAAGTGCCCGTATCTGGTCCTGAATGCTATCTTCAGAATATCTTTTTCTTTAACCCTTACCTGATGGTACCCATACCTCAAGTCTATCTTCGAGAAACACCTGGCACCCTGCAACTGATCAAATAAATCATCAGTACTTGGGAGCGAGTGCTTATTCTTGATTTTCCCTTTATTCAGCTACCTGTAATCAATACACATCCACAAGGAACCATCTTTCTTTCTCACAAACAACACAGGTTCTCCCCATGGTGATGTACTAGGTCTAATAGAGAATTTTTCAAGAAAATCCCTCCATTTTTCTTTCAACTCTCTAAGCTCTACAAGTGCCATTCTATAAGTAGGAATAGATATCGGCCGAGTATCTGGTAATATGTCAATAGCAAACTCAATCTCCTGCTTAGGCAGAAGGCCTGGAAGCTCATCAGGAAAAATATCTGGAATAGTATGAAGGGTAAGTGACTTGCTTTCACATCCTGTACTGAACTAAGTGATAAAGATATCCCTTTCTGATAATCTTCCTTGCCTTGAGATGGGAAATAAACCTACCTCTCGGTGATGCAGTATGACCTTTCCACTCCAGAACTAGATCCCCTGGAAACTAGAACCGATCCATCTTTGATCTACCATCAACATTATCATAACAAGAAGCCAACCAATCATACACATTATAACATCAAATTCTACCATATCTAACTCAGTCAGGTCAGCTATAGTAGAACGACTAATGAACTAGCACTATACAATCTCAATATATCCGTCTAGCTATCACTGGATCGTCAATAGGTGTAGACACCTCAAAAGGTTCAATCAAATCAGGTTCTATCCCAAACGTAATAGCAACCAACGGAGTGACATACGATAAGGTGGAAACTGGATCAATCAATGCATATATGTCGTATAAGGAGACTGATAATATACCTATAACAACATCAGGTGATGACTCCTGATCATGTCGACCCGCTAATGCATAAATGCGATTTTGAGGAAAGCTCGAGCTAGATGCTCCACTCCTGCCTCTACCACGACCGATTGGTGCCTGTGAACCTTGCTGGGGAGGGGGAGGGGGGCGTACTACTGATGATGAACCAGCTACAGGTCCCACTGGCTGAACAATACCTGCACCACCTAGCCAAAGAATGAAACTAAAGGTTGTACTCTGAAATACTCATACTACCTTGCCAAAGGGTCAAGAACCTATCAACTCTGGCCCGTCTAAGCTCTGTTGGCAAATAATGACGAAGAAAAGCCTCCGTAAACTCCTGCCATACTGCTAGAAGGGAATCCTCACATATGGACAACTCCCAAGACTCGTACCACTTAACTGCAACATCTCGATGTCTATAGGAACCTAGCTCAACTCACTCAGTCACAGTGGCCTTCATTTCCCTCAAAGTCAATACTAGAGGGTCCAAATTAATGAAATCACGAACCCTTGCACTGATGGCCCTATCTACATGACCAATACCTACCTCCTAGCACCGAGCCTGTGCAGCCACTAATCAAGTCAATAGCTGAATAACATCTCTCATCTCCTGACCTGGTGGTACTGGGGAGGGCGCTGGAGGTGGTGCCCCTCGGATCTCCTCTGGAGGGGGCAGGGTATGTGGGATCTGAGATGGAGTCTCACTCAGAGACTCTCCTTGAGCCCTGTAAATCATGGCGCTCGACTTGTAGTCTCATCAGCCGTAGACTTGCCCTTCTAAGGGGGGAGGGCTGTAGCCTTCTTGGGTATCATTGAAAACATAACATATCATTAGGAAAATTAATCCTTATATCGCACAATCTAAGATAATAAGGGAGGATAACATCCTATATGTCCTTCAACCTCCTGTTTATAAGTGTGGTGCACAACGCACTCATACACAAGACTCTACTAGACATGGTCTGTAGACAACCCTAGGATGGAACTGTTCTGATACCACTTTTGTCACGACCAAAACCGATGGGCCATGACAAGTGCTCGAGTTCTACCTGTCGAACACCCCTAAGTAGACGTCTAAGATATAAACATGAAATAATTAGTGTAGGTCATGCATAACGTCTTGCAATAAACTACTGAATCATGTGATAACATATGTGAGAAAACATGCCCATAAGACATATATACATATATACATATATATATATATATATATATGGAATACGGTAGGGCAGGCCGGCAAGGCCACATACTATCCAACTATACATGACTTTTTACAGACCTTTAATAGAATGTAAAACTATAAAAAGGACGAGACTGGGCCCCGTCATACCCATATATGTATACAAAAATATTGTACCAAAACCCAAAAGCAGCTCCGGATCAAATGGAGCACACCAACTTTCACTGAGCAAGAATCCTAAGAAGGAAGACCGTCATCCCGTCTACCTGCACCTACAGGCAAGAAACGTTGGCCCCAAGAAATAGGGGCGTTAATACGAATAATGTACCGAGTATGTAAGGCATGAAAATTAGTACATAAAAGACATAAAAGAAACATAGAGTAAAGGACTCAACCTGTAAGTCTGAATAGCTCTGTGAAGCATGAAACTTTTATAATGTCATGCATCTGCATATAAATGTCATATCATGCATAGGTATATGTGTACATAACATCATAAAGCCTCTGAGGGCATCCCATCATATCATCTCGGCCTCAGTGGGCAATTCATCTACATATAACAAGTGATCAGGAGGTAGTGCGTATATAACACCATAATCTTTCCCCATACCTATATACATATAATATATGCGTATATAACGCTATATGATCATGGTTCAATGTACATGTATAAATGAATGCAATGCATAATGAAGTAAGTCAATAAGATCTCTCAGAAGGTCATAAGATCAATATGCCTTCGGATAAACTTTATCAACTTACGTATTTTTCTGATACCCATGAATACACGATATAATAATAAGACACATGGGGAAATCAAGAACATAGGCACCCCTAGTACTTCAATGAATAGAGGCATTTATGAAAGTTGTGTGTTTGCTCGTTTCGTTTGTATCATATGGATCATGCCAAAAGGAAGGAAGAGATAGCTTTAAGATACCTTATAGAAATCTGTCCAATAACAATGCTAAACTCAGCTCACTGCACCTTAATCTATAACAACGACAGTGAAGCTATTATTAAGTTACAAATGACTCTCTCATTTGTATAGCGAAAGTAACTTAAACTGTAACAATAAAAGGGGCAGCATTTCGCCTTATTTTACTGCTCCTTCAAGCCTACTATAGGCGAGTCAACAACACAATACAATCAGTAACTCAAAAATTACCTAACTAAAATTCGGGACCATTAATACAACAAAAACCCCAAATATACCATAACACACCCAATCAACAAGTTTTCAAATAGCCTGAAACTGCAATGACGAGCGACTAGCCAACTACCCTACCACATGTGGCGTTTCTCCATGCCTTTTATCCTTTCAAACTCCCTAAATCAGCAGCACATAGGCCAACACGAGTGGACTACAAAACAGTCTACTAAAAGTGGAATAAATCCAACTCACGGCTTCCGATCACCATCCTGTAAGTTCTAACTATTAGAAACAAATTTATCAGCCTTCCTTGATATTTAAAAGCTTAAATACAGAAATTAGGCTTTTCCTTAACTATGAAATACCTTCCTAAACTTAAACTACAAAGAAAAAGAGAGGCGGTATAATGATACTTACGTCGTAGGGTTTGTTATAATATTATTGTTTTTGATTTCGTACCCGGGATGTTAATCTTCTTCGAAACCCTTACAGAGAGCTTAAGGATAGGTTTAAGGGGGGTTCTCTGTTCATGTTCTATGAAAAATTAAGTGAAAAACGATTTAGGACCTATATATATCAACTTTTGAAAAGTCAATGAGGTGCTAGCTTGACACCCTAGCATTGGCCCTTCTTCAGACGCTCATCTTTTAACCGGACATTGTATGAACGGACGATTAAGAGTGTTGGAAACTACATTCCAAGACCTTCTATTTGGTATATAATATTTCCCAAAAATACCTCATATTACACCCAAAATGTATTGCTCAAAAAGCTTCATTACATCATATATAGTCATATTATGACTTTACAGTCATTTAAATCATGATTAACAAGTCTTATATCCATTATACGTCATCTTAGGCGGCATAGGGAGTAACAAATACAACCTAACTGAAGGTTTTCTCTTCAACCTTAGTACCCAATCTCCAACATCCGGAATTCATTATCAGACCCAATTATCGTATCTACACATTATAAGTCTAAATAAGTTGTATCAAGCCACAACCATTCTAGTTTCGATACACTGTATAAGTCTAAACATGTTGCATCAAGCCATAACCATATCCCAAGAT
The DNA here is from genome assembly GCA_002018475.1 of Nicotiana obtusifolia. Lineage (NCBI taxonomy): Eukaryota > Viridiplantae > Streptophyta > Magnoliopsida > Solanales > Solanaceae > Nicotiana > Nicotiana obtusifolia. Next base: position 108,609 of record MCJB01004313.1, read on the forward strand.
ATAATCACACGATATACCATATAACTCAGACAATAATAGCTACTTACTCGCAATCCCGGTACCGACGACATACCTCATATCAAGTAATACGTTGTTCCGAACCTTCATATAGTACCAATGATGAAAGAAACACGTAGGAACTCATAACCACTCTTCAGATCAACAAGTCATGAAGCTCACTCGCCCGATAAGAATCACTGCCAAATTAAGCTGACTTCCGACGTTATTCTTCCGAACATACCTTAATCAAATCCAATACCACTCATTCTTGGTCCAATAACCTCATCTCATCTAATACAGGCTGCTCAACTGACATGGCACATCAATACAACCTAGAGCCACATACCATGCAATCTGTGCACCAAACAAGCAAAAACTCAAACATGACCAATGATGGAAGGAGAACCAAATGAGAGAACACAACAAATACCACCACAAGGTACAGTGCTATGAATTCATCACACAAAGGAGATGAAATAAGCACAAAGGATCATATCCTAACATAACTTCGCTGCAATGCGTAACTCGATCCAAACATACCAGCTCATATGGATTATCCATTGCCCAATTTCTCATACTCAGCAAGCACGCAAAGCACATGACCATATCCATAGAGAAACGGATAGCACAATATAACACAGATAGGAAGACCATGACCAAAGCGCAATACACCATTCAACACCCCAAGAGCCATCTCGCTTTAATTTTGCAACAAGGCCCAAACAGAACCACATCATGTGTGTAAATAGTTGGACATTATCACAACCTATCATATCATAGGAGAGTAACACATGGAAAATATTAGGACATAGATAAGATCGACACACCCCTCAAAACTAGCTATGCAGAGTAAACAAACCCAAACCGATGTAGAATGCACATTCTCATTTGGCCTCCTAATGGGCCCCTAAATCAATTTCGATCCTCTTGAACTAGGTAAATAGCCTACCAAAGATCCACAGTAACCTATCCATAACACATACTATTAGGACTCCATATCCGATCCCAATTCAACCACTCCAATGGCTGACACATCCCTCATATACAATCATCTCACGAAAAACACTCCCATGAATATTCTGTGCCACATAGCAAAATTTGAACGTCAATAGTCAACAACCAGGCGATTCCCGTAATACTAGTCAAGCATCCGCAAGTCAAAATGCAGTGCACCTTCTGAATGCGCACCCCTCTCAGTTGATACCAGATAGTGCCGACATTCTTCTAAATATCTAAAATCGTTCATACTTTCTAGAACTCATGACCTTCCCTTCAAATCCAAACCGTAAACTTGTACATGCAAATCGCAATCCCACACAACGCACCTCATCTATCATACCATCATATGAAAACACAAGAATCACATTATCAATTCTGAATCACAAGTAGGATAGACACCTCATCAACCAAAATCTCTCCACTTAACTCGATTCCAGGGAACATCGCAACAATGCAACAAACCTTCCACACTTGTAGAAGAGATCAGCCTCGAGCTATGGTCTAATCCAGTGTGAACTCTTAGAACCCATTTTTCACATAATCAAAGCATCAAACTAAATCTCTAATTCAACCAAGCCACGCAGACAGCCAAACCTAAGAGTATTGCCACAAAACACCTATAATGATTTACCACAGCAGGAAACGATCACTTCTATTACAATGCAAATCCAAACCACTACCAAGATGACCTATCTCTTCGAGTTCCACTCGACTTGCCTTCAATTTAACACTTCTCCTTGCTAGTACACTATGATCCTTAACCCAAAGCTCACTCCAAGAGATCCTAGCACGAAACCACGCCGTCTTAAGGCCCATAAGCCATTGTATTCCCTCTTAAGTACCCCATAGCAGCACAACCAAGATAGCCACTCTGAAGAGACCTTATATGAATTTGAAGCTATTTCTCTCTCTGATACTGAAATGTAGAATCACTAATGATATAGAACTACCGCAAGTCATGGCACCATCCAATGCGAATCCAAGATCTTAGCCATATACAAACCCGTGAACCCTCAATGCCATATAAGAATCTTGAACTTATTAGAACCTTCTTGAGAGTCATCCACTCTACTCTAATCTCTAACGCACCGCCAATACGAGCTGAATGACTTGTGCTCCATTAGCACACAAACACCTAAAGAAGTAAGCCCACTTTTAAGCAACTGGGTGAATCCCTTCTCCTTGCACGCTACATCCACCATGGTAACAAACCCAAATCATTTAAAGATTTCCATATGCCCGTAAGGTATAGTACATCATGCATTTGAAAATTTCCTTGCATTTGGAAATTTCCTTACTTGAGTCATCCTCGAAGTTGAACTCTTCAAACAATAACTGATCCACAAGTATGCCTCAGTCCAACCAGTCTAACATACGACCATGCCATCTGATCGTGGACATCAGACTCCCCACTTTGTTCGAAGCCATAATACACATTATCCAATAACCACATCATTCTTCCTTTATAACTTCTATGATCTCGCACTGTAATTCAACTAAATATTTCATAAGATCATATAGCACTAGCCATAAAATACCTCGAATCATCTGCTAAGTGCATATCCATCCTCGTGATAATCGTGCGAACTTCCTCAAGTGATCCAAACTCAAATTGCAGCACATGCACATCCCACTGGGTAGAAACAAAACTCTTCACAGAAACATTATAGGGATCACACAACCTCAGAACATCCTATAGGAGATAACCCACCTGTTTGGCTGTAAACTGGTATCTCTCTACACCTTATCATCGTCATAACCACTATGCGATCAGTTAATCATTCCTAGTCTGAACTAGTAAATAAGACATAAAAATTTACTTCATTCCACAAAGGAACAACTGAAAGATCACTCAACACACTCATAACTCGAGACTGCACAACATATCAAGAAAGAAATCAAGTATCTAGAGTCTCTTACGCCCTAAGGAAATTCTTCTCATCACATCCAAACCATCTAAGCATAACCCTCAATCACATAATACTCATCATATAGCTATCTCTTAACTTACTGAGCCGTCAATCCCACTCTTAGAGACTCTACAAGACATATAAGTCCAAATGCACATACTCACACAATTGAAACTACCGAGCCCAAGCTATAGTCTGAACATGGCCTCAAGTTCTCCATAGTGGCCTACCTCCACAACACATACGATATCATAAGCTGTCCGTGCAGAACTGATATCGAGTGCTCCACGTCACATACGAGTGCATGGAAAGAAATCAAAGATATACGGTTAAGCTGAAAGAAAGTCGCATGAGAAAGACAGAAAGATGGGAAGTTTCCTAGATACCCTGTAGCCTCTCAAGATAAGTATGGACGTCATCATACCGATCCGCAAAACTCTACTAGACATTTGCTCATGACCCATATAACCTATGAACCTAGAGCTCTGATACCACCTTGTCACGACCCAAACTCCACCTAGTTGTGATGACACCTAACCTAACCCGCTAGGTAAGCCAAAAAACAGAATTCCCATACCCGCATGATAAGAAATTGTCAATAAATGAAATAGCTGAATTCCCATATAATACTCCAAGGATTAGTAGTAGTCATGAGCCACTAAGGCTAAGATTTACAAAGCTGGTACAAAAATAAATACAATAATTGTTTGCAAAATGCATAAATCAGGTACAAACCCACAACTAACAAGGACAAGTGATAGCTATATCCGGAAAGCAAGTACATCTTCAATGCTAGCTTCCGTCATCCACGTCAGCTCAGCTCTAAGATCTGCACACAAGGTGCAGAAGTGTAGTATGAGTGGAATCGACCCCATGTACTCACAAGTATCATAACTAACCTCGGTGAGGTAATAGTGACAAGTTTTATTAATGATACTCACTAATGGTTTTATCAGTGCACAAAGCAATAATGCGCTAAGTCCTGAATTCAGTCAGTAATCAAGCATATAGAGAAGATATGAATCAAATATCAATAATTCATCAAAATTGCACATAGAGAAGAAATGTGTGATATACCAGATAATCCTTCATCGGTTGCATATAGAGAAGATATACATGAACATCAATTAATCCTTCAACAATTGCATATAGAGAATATATGAATGATTAAGCAAGTAAAGTCATACAGATTTGCATATAGAGAAGATATGTACCATGTCTCATCTCATCAAGTAAGGTAGCATATAGAGAAGATATGCATAAACGCATCTTTACATTCTGGAGCTAGCAAATAGAGAAGAGATGCGGTAAAATCAAGTATACATCCGAGGAATTTGCAAACAGAGAAGTGATGTAAAGTCCAACCAATGATTAACTTTACCAAAATCCACATGAACCAGAAACCCATCAGATTCCCACAACTTACGTGTCCCTAGGGGGATGGATCCTTATCCACAGGTCGCACAGACGACTCACGTACCAATAATTGCAATCGTACGGACAAGTCGCGTGCCATAGTAACAACCTCACGAACAACTCACGTACCAATAATAACTCAGATCCGCATGGACCACTCACGTGCTATCAATCCAGTCCATATGACACAAAAAGACATATACAAGAATACATGTACATAAACAATGGATATCAATTTACATACTCATGGACTAATATAAGTGACATCCACAATAACTAGAAACTCGTCGGTTTCTCACAACCTGCGTGTACACCATTAAGAGAGAAACATGAGAGGGTAACCCTAGGGGGATGGATCCTTATCCACATGCTACACTGACTACTCACGTGCCAATAATATCAACCGCAGGGACAACTGACGTGCCAATAATAACTCAAATCCTCATGGACCACTCACGTGCTATCAATCCAGTCAATATCACACGAAACATGTATATACAGGAATACATGTACATATAAAATGTATATCAATTTACATACTCGTGGACTGATGTAAGTGACATGCTAAAGTGTGTATGTCTGTGCGAAGTGTGCTACCATAGCTCAAATTAGGCAATTTCATTTCAAGGATATTAGTTATCATGTTCAATCAGGGAATTAACCTATTTATAGCCTCAAACATGATCCAATTAGCTCACAAAGGGATACAGACATAAGAAACATAATAGCATGAAGCTTTGAAATCAATTCAAGACATATTATAACCTAAGGATTACCCCGAGTATGGATAATACCCCTGATGCACACACATGGGCTCAACCCCTCACGTGTGGGACACCCAATAGCATGAAGTCGTCACTCATAAGTTAGATAACTAGTGCCTCAACCATGTTTAGATAAGATACTTACCTCAGACAAGCAAAATGAATCCATCAAAAATGCCTTTCCGCACAAATCGACCTCCGAACGGCTCGAATCCCAATCCAAGTGGTAAAGATCACCTAAAAAATTGTCCAAATATGATCTCTCAACGTCAAAATATGATGAAATGAGTGAAAGCTTCGAAATATAAGCTTCTGCCTAGCACTTTCAGATTTGCGATCAAACGACCGCTTTCGCAACATCGATTCCGCTACTAAAACATGGCTTTTGCTAGCACCACGAAAACCCCGACCTCTTGCACCTGTGTACCTCCTTCCATTTTTATGATACCGTAGGTGCAAGGCAACTCCTCTTCTACGCAGCACCCCTCCAGCCTGCTTTCTCGTTTATGCGCCAGAGGGACTGCTTCTGCGATCCTACAGATGCTCCCATAGCTTCGCATCTGCGAACTTCTTCTCTAACACAAAATCTCGCACTTGCGACCTACTATACGCACCTACCGACATGCACTTGCGACACCAACCAGCAGGTGTGAAGACACCAGAATAGAAATTCCAAACAAGGTTAAAATGATCTGGAACCACCCCAAAACACACCCGAGCCCCTCAAAACCCCGTCTGAACATACCTACAAGTCCCAAAACATAACATGGACTTACTCGACGCAATGAATTATACAAAATTACATCAAAACCATGAATCACATCTCAATTCAAGCTTAATTAACTATTTCAAAATTTTAAATTCCAAACTTACGGCGAACATATCTAAGCAATTCAGAATAACCCCAAATTTTGCACACAAGTCATAAATCATCATGCATACCTATTCCAAGGCTCGCAATCTCAAACAGGCACTAGTAAAAACAAAGTTAACTATAAGTCAAACCTATCAATTTCGCAAACCTTCAAACTTCCAACTTTCGGCAATTATCCTCAAAATCATATAGGAATACCGGAATTCAAATACGAGCATACGCCCAAGTCCAAATCACCTTACGGACCTAACCGAAAAATCAAAACTCCGAGCAGATGTCAATACCCAAAAGTCAAATTTGGTTAACTCTTCCAACTTAAAGCTTCTATATTGAGAATTATTTTCCTAATTAATCCTGAACCACTAGAAAATCAAAACCGACCATAAATGCAAGTCATAATACATCAAATGAAGCTACTCAACATCTCAAACCACTGATCGGAATGCAAATGCTCAAAATGACTGTTCAGATTGGTAAATAAGTGGTATTTATATTATCTCTTATTTGTTTTGTACTAATATGATTAATATTTTTACCCTCCCTCTTCACATCCAAGAATAAAAGACCCTCTTTGGTAAAACCATTTCCTAAAAATACACCATAATGGTATAATGGGAAACTATTATTTTTAAGATTAAAATCATAACCTTGTTCAAGTAATAAATTAACTCATATAATAATTTGCACACATTCTGGTACATAATAGCAATTATTTAGTTCTACACAATTGCTAGAAGGCAACAAAGGATAAACATTTTCTAGGGATGAGGCTGAAACTTTTGCACCATTGGCAGCTGGAAGCTTCACTAGACCTTTAGCAAATTTTCTACTTTGGCTCAACACTTGTAAAGAATTTAGTATATGAGCACCACATACGGTATCTAATACTCATAAGGAAGTGTTGTATAGAGAGATTAAATTTAATCATGGAAATACCCAAAGAAGGAGCATGATTTTCATCCTTCTTGTTGCTTGCAAAATAGACCTTGAAGTTCCTTTCCAATGACCTTCTTACCCAGAGTAGTAATAAGCTCCGTTGGCTTTATTTTCTTTTTTTCACATTTACATTCCCAACTCCACAATTAGCCTTTAGGCTCTTTTGATTCCTCTTTTTTCTTGGTACCACTAGCACGTCCTCCTAAACAATTTACTTGCTCCTTCTCTTTCTTGAAGAGATCTTTAGCAACCTTAAGCAATGGTAAGTGGTGATTTTACCACTTAATCTAAATTCTTTGCTTTTGTTTTTGTATCCTTTATTTATAAAATGAGGCTATCTATGGTATGTATTGCTATTGTTTTAGATAAAATAGGTCATGAAGAGAATAAAGATTAAACAAAGTGGAATTCAGCAAAAAAGAGTTGAAAGGAAAAAACCTTCAAAAAGGCCTTTGATGTCGCAAATGCGAGTAAAGAGCTCCTAAATGCGAAGTCAATTAGAATAGTCAACATTCGTAAAATGCGAACACCTTGCTCGCAATTGTGAAGGTCATTGAAAAAGTCAGATGTCCCAAATGTCACATATGTATCACAATTGCGATATCCAACAATAAAGGCTAGGTTCACATGCGATGGTCATTATCAAAGTCAATGTACGCAAATGTGAACTGTTCTTCACAAATTTGAACCACATACCTATGATCTCGGCAGAATAGACATTTCACATTTTCTAGATCTCAAACCTACATAAAACTCAGATTTGATTTTTGGAAACACATCATTGAGATCTTTCGCATAAATTAATTTTCTGGAGCTAGGGTTCTTGCAACCACACTTGGGAGGTTGAAGATTTGAAGATATTGGATGAGATTTTCTTACCTTTTTTACTCATTTCTTCAATTCTTTGTTTAGTATTGAATATGTAAGTGTGTAACATTTTATTCCATTACTTGAATCTTGTTTATAGAAATATGCATAATTAAAGTTTGGTTTAAAATAATTGTTATGATTATACATTGAATTAGTTTTATTAATTATGAAGTGAGTTAATTATTTCTTTAATTATTCTTATTCTTTAATATTTCTAAAAAGGGGAAGGATGTTACAACCGGTACTTTTGTACATTGGATTTTTCATAATTTAATTGACATAGGTTCAAGGACAAGGCTATTTTTGAGGTTATAAATACTTATGCTATTTATAACAAGTGATGAGTATGTGTTGAGGTTAGAGGGTAAACGAGTCTAAAAAATGAGTTTCATCGAAGTTTGACATTTTGGGATAAAATACAGTCCAAGCTATAATACCCCGTATTTATAGATTAGTGATATACTATATACCATATGACTATAATAGTAAAGTATATTCTAATATGTTAAAAGTTATTAGTATTTAAATAAAATGACATTCAGAAATTTATTATATATTTAGTTAATTATATGGAGAATTAGTTAAAGTGTTTGGATAATGTTAAGGAGACAGCATGTCCTTGTAGATCCCACAAGGGCGATGACCTTTATTATTATTAGTGAAGGATAAATATTGCTAGCAGTAGAGTGCTTACCCTTAAAATCTGAGTAACAATTAAATTTGTTCGTAGTGCTAAGGATATATGAATCAATTCAATACAACGTAAAATATAATGACAAGTAATTGAAATATAATAAGCAAAAGAACGATCAAACCATTGTAGTTGAATGAATTGCTGATAATAAAATGAAACACAATAAGAGATACTCAATTCTGATAAGAGATAGCTGAAGTACTTAGTATTTTTTTTTTGTTCTGTCTCTTCTCCGTTACAATGGAGATAAATGCCCCTCTTATAGGTAAAAGAAAAGCCCTACATATAGTAAAAAACCTGATTACAAGATAGAATCCCCTCAATTACGTAGTGGAATATTCCTAAAATAATGGTCTAACGTCTATAACGGTTGAGATCATGACTCCCGCCGAGATATTAGGAATCCACGAGATATCTGATCGATACTGATCCTTCTACCACAAGATATGCCTTCCTTGACCGGCGTCGATTGCCTTATCTCGATCGCTCCAGCCCCGTATCCGACTTGCTGATCCCGGATTGAAATAATCCGGTCTTGCATTGTGTCTGGGCCCGATCCTCCTTACAAGGTCAACTATATCCGACCTTATACAGATAGTCCCCTCGTTTATTGGAGAGTAAGGACAAAAAACGATATGAATCCTCGTTCTTTGTGATCTTCGGTTAAATAATCAACACCTTCACTAAGCGTGACACGAAGTTAAAGGCATCAAGTCACTCAACCCTAAAGGACCCTTTGTTAGCATGTGACGACAGCGCTGTGACGCATGTGACCATTGGCATAGGAAATCATTACCTGTCCCGTGTGTCTGCAGAACTCTGCAACTTCTACGTGCGGTATTTAATGTTTCTTTGCATCGTGTTCTGAACCGTCGCTTTTCGTGAAAGTATAAATACTTCCTCCCTTCTAAGAATTCCCTTATTTGCTTTTACATTATTTAACAATTTGCTTCTTCTAGCTTTCTTCATCACAAAAACTCTCTTTTCCTTTGTTTCTTGCTTCTGCTACTTTAATCACCATGGACAAAACCTTTAAATCAGTTCCTCAGAAACAACAACCTTCACCTACTCAGTCTGTTGAAGAGGATGAGCCCGTCCATGTTGAGGAACCCTCTATGGAACCTCCCTTGAAGTCTTTTATACCGGTTGGGTGTTTTATAGGCTCCGACTTCAAAATCGAGAAGCCTTCCTCGGTACCTGGCCGAGGTGAGCCGGTCTCTCTGTATATCAGCTCGATCACTCAAAAACACCTTGACAGGGTAAAGGCTGAATGCCGATGGACCGATAAAGACGTGATAGTCCCTTCCTCGAACGAAGATATTACCACTCATGTGGAGGGCTATCTCAGCGTTTATACCTACCCATTCACGTTAGGACCTGTGGACCCTATAATCGTTGAATTTTGTAGGAGATATAATGTTACTTTGGGCCAGGTCCACCCCTCCGTATGGCATATAATTTATCTCTTTCACTTTTTTGTGAGTAAGGTCGAAGAAGGACACCCTTTTACCATCGATCATCTACTCCGATTAAACAGTCCCCGGATATTCCGAGGGGATTGATAAAACTCGCTCGCCCGGCCAGCAAGGCTCCGTTCTCGAGCATCGATGAAGATAAGGACCGGGGCTGGATGAGCCGATTTGTCCGAATAAAGACCTCCGATCTGATCCCTGCTGATGGCATGCCGTTCCATGAAAAGTGGAACATGAAACGTAAGTGTTCCTTTACTTAGTATCGCCTATCATTTTCCCTCTAATACTTAACCGGTATATCCTGTGAGATGCAGCCGTTTCCCAGGCGCCGGCCGCGATTCAACACTTAGAGGAGTGGGTCCGAAAGGTCGTGGCCCAAAGGTCCTACTTGGAACGGGCCTGGCGGGAGATATCGAAAGGCCTTTGGGAGGCCAAGAATCATGGTGAGCTTCAGCAATGTTTGTTTATATTATTTGAGATAATCGGTGTCATCACTTAGCATTTTGAAAACCCATTTTGCAGGCCTCTTGAAGGATGCCGAGTTGAGGTCGGCACTTTCCGGTGGGGCAGTTCCTCGCCCTCTTTCCATATCGGGGAAAGAAGAAGGAAAGAAGAGAAAAGAGGCTCCCGGTCATGCTGAGCCCGAAAAGAAGAAAGGCAGGAAAAAGATGAGCGCTCGCAAGGTCACAGTCACCGACCCTTCCATTCAATTGAGTGATGATTCCGAAGGGGAAAAGAGCCCCGAAACTTTAAACGAAAAATCTCCTCGGGCAGTCCCCGAGCCAAGTGTGGAAGAGACTTGCGCTCCCCAGGAAGAGGATCTCGAAGCGGGAGCAGGGACTGGGAACCAGGCCGACACAGGAGCGACAGCACAAGGGGTCTCAGATATTCCGGAGATGGTGCATTCACCTTTTTTTTCAGAGGCGCCTCTGAATGAAGCCCAAGCTGCAAGAATGCACACACCGAGCAAGGGGCCGGTTGCAGTTGGGGCCTTTGAAGAGTTCTTCGACGGGGTGCGGTCGGCTGATACCTTCGGGCTTGAAGTCCCAAGAAGGAGTTCCCCGGCCGAGACGAGTGGGGTGTCGGTCGGTTCCAAATTGACCAACAAATTTCCTGCTCTGATCTCGAACCCTGATCGGAAGTGGGTGATAACCTTCACTGTCCCCGAGGATGTCCGAGTATTAGGCGCACCGGTAGGCGTGGCCAGCTATCTCCACTGCTTGGTGACTGATGAAGACCAGGCCGCAATGAATGTAGTGGACTGGACATGCTTGTTCATTGAAGCCCATCATGCATCGAATAGGGTATGCTCCCTTGTTTGTTTTATCTTATGTCCGATGTCTTGATTCTAAGTTTATACTGATTGTTTTAATTCATACACCTTACAGTCTTTGGTGCTTCACCATGAAATGTTCCTTCGAATCAAAGAAGGAATGTCACAAGAACGGGCTCAACGTCAGCGGCTCGAAAGTGAGATATTGGGCCTCTGGGCCAAGCTCGATTTTATAAGGAGAGAGCACAGCAAAAAGGTCGACCAACTGGAGCGCATGGCCGATTGATTGGACCGACTCCGGTTTGAATTGCATGAGGGTAGAGCTGAAACGAGCGGGTGGAAAGCCACGATCGAGACTCTAACTTCAGAAAAAAAGGTTCTCCAAACTCGCTTAAAAGAGCAGGCCTTGGAGGCACAGGAGAGGATTGGAGTTTTGATCAAGAACAACGAATCCTAACAGTTCCAAGTTGAGTCACTTACCCAAGATCGGATAGTTCTGGTCAACTAGCTCCAGGAAGCGAAATCGGTGACTGCTACCACCAAGGCTGACGCTGAAGACTTGATAGCTCAATACAGAGCCGATGCTGAGGTCGCCCAAGAGCAATCGAAGACGCTGGTCGAATACACTAAATGCCAGAATCGCCTCTCCGTTCTCGAGGAGCTTCAAGCTCGAGGTTTCGATCTGTCTGCTGAGATTGCTGAGGCAACAAAGATTGAGGCTGATATGAGGAAGCAAACCTTTCTAGAAGAGGATAAAGATGTCTCGGACTGATGTTGTTTCGATATTTTGTAGCCCGGATATGTATATATATAAACATCTTTTATTCAATTTTGACTTTGTTTCATGACTTTCATGTTTTGTCATTTCCTGCCTTAGCTAGGATTATAAGTTGTGACCGACTGACTAAAATCCATTCCTTGAGATAACCCTATCTGGTTAGCAAACTGAATTGGTTAATCATTAGTTCGGCCTTAGCCTTATTGTAAATTCAGAACGAGCTTTATTCGTTCCGCTTTTGACCATTAAGCTACGCCTTTTGGTCTATGAATGGATCGGGGTCATGCCTTAGCAAAATTTAGATCCCTTTCAATTTGATTCGGCCTTAGCCTTATTTTGGATAACCGAAGTCTTGCCTTGGCGAACTTCGATCAGTTCTGAATTTTTAGTTTAATTCGGCCTTGGCCTCTCATAAACCGGGGATTGCCTAGCTCGGTCTCACTTCCCTTTGTGTTTTGTTGACTCAACAAGGCCTTGGCCTGATCAATCGATTCCGGGGCTTGCCTTGTTAGGTCTTATCCTCCTTTGGATCCAATATGCATCCTTTGCCATGTCAATTATTGATAATGCGAAGATAATTGAAAAAGACCTTGGGCTTAAGAATATAATGTAGGTTCCAAATGACTTTGTTAATTTATTCATGTGCTTGTACATCTTCGTTTGACGGAGGGGGGAACAGATCGATCTATTCGGGTACGACTCTCTTGACCGTTTGACCCTTACATTAATTCCTAGTGATCTTTATGTAGCCGCCTCGAAATCGAAGTAAGTAGATGAAACATCACTAGAGTTGAATACGAGACTTGTGAGTTCTGATGAATGATTGATCTATGTTAGCACGACATATGGTTGCCTTATTAAAAACCTTGCTGTAAAACCCGATTTGGGACAAAATCGGTCAAAGGGAAAAAGAGTGCAACGCGTGCTTTCAGTCCTAATGCCTTGTGCTTACTCGCTTGATATCGATCCATCCTGCATGTGTCAGTAACGATAAACAAAATAAAAAGAAAATAAAAAGACGAAGTAAATTACCTTAACAATAGTACCGCTTCAAGTGGCTCACATTCCAATTATTCGGTAGCTGCTTACCGTCAATAGTCCCGAGCTTATAAGATACCTTCCCGGTGACCTTCAACACAGCATAGAGACCTTCCCAGTTCGTCCCAACTTTCCTTCGTTGGGGTCTCAGGCATTGGGCGTGACTCTTCTAAGTACCAAGTCCCCCGTACTAAAGTATCGAAGACGAGTTATCCGATTATAGTATCTCTCGATTTTTTGCTTCTAAGCTGCCATTCGAACTAGAGCGACTTCTCTTTTTTCATCTAAGAGTTCCATACTAATATTCATAGCCTCCCGGTTGGAATCTTCGGTTGCGTGTCGAAACCTGATGCTTGGTTCGCCTACCTCGACCGGTATCAATGCTTCGGTGCGATATACTAAGGAAAACGGGGTGGCTCCAGTACTAGATTTTTCGGTCATTCGATACGCCCATAAGACTTCGGGCAGCATTTTCCTCTATTTTCCTTTAGTGTCGGCTAACCTTTTCTTCAGGTTTTGGATTATGGTTTTGTTGGTCGATTCCGCTTGACCGTTGCCGCTGGGGTGATATGGAGTTGACAGTATCCTCTTGATTTTGTTATCTTCGAAGAACTTGGTTATCTTACTGCCAATAAATTGTTTGCCATTATCGCATACGACTTCTGAAGGCATCCTGAATCGGCAGATGATATGGTCCCATATGAAGTCGATCACCTCTTTTTCCCTGACCTTCTCGTAAGCCTGTGCTTCTATCCACTTAGAGAAATAGTCAGTCATAAAAAGGATAAATTGAGCTTTACCTAGTGCTCGAGGGAGGGGACCTACAATGTCCATCCCCCACTTCATAAATGGCCATGGCAATATGATTGAATGTAATGTCTCTGCAGGTTGGCTGATTATCGGTGCATGCCTTTGACATCCACTGCATTTGCGTACAAATTCCTTTGCATCCTTTTTATGTTGTTCCAGTAATAGCAAGCCCGAATCACCTTTTGAACTAATGAATCGGAGCCGAAATGGTTGTCACAATCTCCTTCGTCTATTTTTTTCAAGATGTACTCGGTGTCTCCCGGTCCGAGACATAAAGCTAGAGGTCCTTCTGTACAGAGTTCCATCACTGGCCAGACAAAATCGGGCCTCCTTCGTGCGTAGAGCTCTCGATTCTTTGGGATCGGATGGCAATTTACCAAAGCTAAGATGCTCTATGTACTTATTTCTCCAATCCCAGGTCAAGCTTGTTGAGTTGACCTCGGCATGACCTTCCTCCACCACCGACCTTAACAACTGCACAACTTTTTTCAGAGTCAATTTCTTCGTCTTCGATCGATGAGCCTAAGTTGGCGAGGGTATCGGCTTCGCTGTTTTGTTCTTGACTTCGGGAATGAGCGACGGTGTGAAGTCGGCGACAAAATCGGCCAGTACCTGAGATTTTATCGAGGTTCGAGGTCGATATTCGATATCGTACCCACTGATCTCGATGGCCCACTTGGCCGATCGACCCGACAACTCGGGTTTATGCATAACATTTCTAAGGGGGTAAGTTGTCACCACGCATATTGGGTGACATTGAAAGTATGGTTTCAATTTCCTAGAGGCACTCAGTAAAGCGAGTGCTAGTTTTTCTAAGTGTGGGTACCTGGTTTCGGCTTCCCCTAATGTCCTACTAACGTAATAAATGGGAAATTGCGTACCTTGTTCTTCTCGGACCAGGACCTCGCTCACTACTATCTCTAGTACAGCAAGGTAAAGGTATAACTGCTCGCCTATTTTCGGTGTATGTAGTAAAGGCGGGCTAGAAAGATACCTTTTTAGCTCCTCCAATGCATGTTGGCATTCCGGTCCCCATGAGAATTCGTTCTTCTCTTTTAGCAAATTGAAGAATCGATTACTCCTGTCCAATGATCTCGATATAAATCGGCCCAATGCTGCAATCCGGCCTGTCAATTTTTGTACGGCCTTGACGTTGTCGACGACCGTTATGTCCTCGATGGCCTTAATTTTGTCTGGGTTGATTTCTATTCCCCGGTTCGAGACCATAAACCCGAGGAACTTCCCAGAGCCCATTCCAAACACGCATTTCTCTGGATTCAATTTCATGTTGTATTTCTTAAGAACGTCAAACGTTTCCTGCAAATTTCTTAAATGGTCCTCTGCTCGCAGGGACTTAACCAACATGTCATCGATATAAACTTCCATCATTTTACCTAGTTGTTTTTCAAACATTTTATTTACCAAGCGTTGATATGTTGCCCCTGTATTTTTAAGCCCGAAAGGCATCACATAATAGCAATAAGTGCCATACTTAGTGATGAAGGATGTTTTTTCTTGGTCATCCTTATCCATTTGTATCTTGTTATACCCAGAATAGGCGTTGAGAAAACTAAGAGTCTCGTGGCCAGCAGTAGCATCGATCATGCGATCGATGTTGGGCAAGGGGAAGGAGTCTTTGGGGCATGCTTTATTTAGGTCTTTATAATCTATACACATCCTAAGTTTGTTTCCCTTCTTAGGGACTACAACTACATTAGCTAACCATTCTGGGTACTTAACCTCCCGAATGGACCCTATGTTTAAGAGTTTAGTTACCTCGTCCTTGATAATGGCCTACTTAGCTTCGGACTGAGGTCTCCTTTTTTGTTTGATCGGCCGGAATTTCGGATCAACACTCAGCTTGTGCGTTGCAATTTCCAGTGGTATGCCTGTCATGTCTAAATGGGACCAAGCAAAGGAATTTTCATTAGCTGAAAGGAAAGTAAGTAATTTGGCCCTGAGCTCAGAGTTTAAACCCGAGCCCAGGTATACCTTTCGATTGGGTGCGTCACTGCGGATTGAGACTTGTTCGAGCTCTTCGACCGTCGACTTGGTTGCGTCGGAATCATCCGGAGCAATAAACGATCGGGGTACTCCGTAACTATTTTCGTCGAGCTGATCTTGTTCGCCCTCATTTGTTGAAGGTGGCTTCTCTGATTGCTATTTAGCCCTTTGCGGAGGAACAGTAGGTTTCGGTGCCGCTTCTTCCACTACGAACATTTCCCTTGCATCATACTGTTCCCCATAAATGGTGACGACCCCCTCAGCCGACGGAAACTTCAACATTTGATGTAGGGTTGAAGGTACGACTTTGATCCATGTATTCAAGGCCTCCCGAGCAAGGCCTTATATCTCATATCGCCCTCGATCATGCAAAATTTCGTTGCCCTGATAGTCCCAGCGATATTCACCATCAGCGTTATTTCACCCTTGGTTGTTTCTAAGGCCATGTTGAAACCGTTGAGGACCCGGAACTCGGAGATAATCTGGTTCGACAGTCCCAGTTGCTCAACGACCCAAGACCGAACTATGTTGGCTGAGCTCCAAGGATCGATAAGTACGCGCTTTACTCGGGTATCATGTACTAGCATCGATATCACCAGTTCATCATTATGAGGTTGTGTAAGTCCTTCGATATCCTTGTCGCTGAAAAACAAAGTTCCTTCTGTTGCATAGTCTCGACTACGTTTTTCTCGAGTAATAGATATTTTGGTGCGTTTCAATACCGGTACTTGGGGTGCATTTGCTCCCCCGATTATCATGCTAATTGTGTGCCGCAGCTCTTCTTGATTTGCTGGTCTGTTCCTATTTTCGTAGTGGTTTTTGGCTCGATAGCTTAGAAATTCCCGAAGATGCCCATTTTCGAGCAACCGGGCTACTTCTTCTCTCAGCTGCCGACAATCTTCCGTTATGTGCCCATGGGTGCCATGGTATTTGCATATGAGGTTGGGGTCTCTATTGGCAGGGTCTGTTTGTAACGGCCTTGGCCATTTGGTGTCTTTGATGCGGCCGATTGCTGATACAAGAGTTGCCGAATCAACATTAAAATTGTACTCGGACAACCGAGGTGCTTCTTGGTGGTTACTGGTTCTCTCGAAGTTGTATTTTCGCAACGGTTTCTGGTTCCTTTGGTTGAAATTGTTCCTGCTTTCCTGTCTCAGGGATTTATGCCCCCTCGAAACAATCCTTCGATCTCCTAGGTATGGCCAGTGTCTATCTTGGTTCGACCTTGCTTCTAGATAGTTATCCCTTAGAGGTCGATCATTAATTCTAACAGGGCAAGAGGAGCCCGAGGGAACCCCGATCTGATAATCTTCTACCCTAATCTTTGACTGGTACTGGTTGTGAATGTCCGCCAAGGTAATGGCCGGGTATTCAATGAAGCTCTGTTTGAGTTGTTGAGATGCTGCTGAACTTCGAGCATTAAGCCCTTGAGTGAAGGCTTGTACGGCCCAATCATCTGTAATCGGTGTCAGGTCCATTCGCTCCATTTGAAAGCGCGATACGAACTCTCTTAACATTTCGTTGTCCCGTTGTCTAACTTTGAACAAATATGATTTTCTCGTCCGATAGCGCCCGCATGGGGTTTGACGAAGATATCGGCGAGCATGGCAAAGGAATCAATGGAATTCGGTGGTAAGTTATGATACCACGTCATCGCTCCTTTGGACAGTGTTTCTCCGAATTTCTTCAGAAGGGCGGACTCGATTTCGTCGTCTTCGAGATCATTCCCTTTTATAGCGCAAGTGTACGCCATCGCATGTTCATTTGGATCCGAAGTGCCGTTGTATTTGGGAATTTCCGGCGTGCGGAATTTTTTTGGAATCGGCTTTGGAGCAGCGCTGGACGGGAAAGGTTTTTGTACGAACTTTTTTGAGTCCAAACCTTTCAGCACTGGGGGTGCCCCCGTGATCTGGTCTACCCTTGAATTGTACGTCTCTACCTTCTTATCGTTGGCCTCGATCCTTTTTTCTCCCGTCTCCACCCGTTTAGCCAGCTCCTCGAGCATTTTCATGATTCCGGAGTTTACTCCCGATCCGTTTTCATTCGGTTGCGCTGTGACCGGCTCATTTTGTGGAGCTATCCCTCGAGAAGAAATGGCCTCGACTCTGTTTGGTATTTGACTGCGACTTTGCAGTTGAGCTATGGTTGCTTGCTGGGCTTGCAGCATATCAAATATCACTTTGAGGCTAATCTCATCTCCTCCATTACGTTCAGTTTCTGAATGGGGTTCCCTCCGAACGCTGTTCGATGGGTCTAAGGTATGATCGGCGTCGACTGCCACCTGAGAGTTGGCATCAATCGGGACCTCGTTTTCGCCTTGGTGGTTAAGCTCGTTGCTGAAGGGGAGTGAGTGCGACATGATTATGTTGTAATCTGAAAAACAAAAAGTCCTGCAAAGAGCAAGCGTAAAATAGTGTGTGACAGAGAATTTGTACCGAATGTTTACTATTATCCTTAGCCCCACGGTGGGCGCCAAACTGTTTACCCTTAAAATTTGAGTAACAATTAAATTTGTTCGTAGTGCTAAGGATATATGAATCAATTCAATACAGCATGAAATATAATGACAAGTAATTGAAATATAATAAGCAAAAGAACGATCAAACCGCTGTAGTTGAATGAATTGCTGATAATGAAATGAAACACAATAAGAGATAATCAATTCTGATAAGAGATAGCTGAAGCACTTAGTATTTTTTTTTTGTTCTGTCTCTTCTCCGTTACAATGGAGATAAATGCCCCTCTTATAGGTAAAAGAAAAGCCCTACATATGGTAAAAAACCTAATTACAAGATAGAATCCCCCCAATTACGGGGTGGAATATTCCTAAAATAATGGTCTAACGTCTATGACGGTTGAGATCATGACTCCCGCCGAGATATCAGGAATCCACGAGATATCCGGTCGAGACTGATCCTTTTACCACAAGATATGCCTTCCTTGACCGGCGTCGATTGCCTTATCTCGATCGCTCCAGCCCCGTATCCGATTTGCGATCCCGGATTGAAATAATCTGGTCTTACATTGTGCCTGGGCCCGATCCTCCTTATGCGGTCGATTATATCCGACCCAATACATAGACCTTGAAAAAGATTAAGTACAATGAAGGGGTGAGTAAGTTTACAATAAGGTAAAGTTATGGAATGGGTGTATATTTTTAGCAGATGACTATTGCAAGCATATACTCATGTGTGTTTATCTAAATTTTCTACACATGGAAGTGTCATATATAGAACATTTCATGAAAGACATAACTTTACATAGATTATACAAGGCAACAATAAACTCCCATTGTGGAAACAATTCATTTGAAAATAACTCCATTGTTGGTGGAAATAATATTGATCACGTTGGGAGAAATTCTTTGGGGGGAACCTAGCGTTGAAACTCTACATCCCGAATTAATCTTAAGAACACCAAAGAGATTTCTAGTGTTTGTTTGATTCCAAGAAGTTGGGGTAGAGCGGGACGTTTCTGGAGTATATAAGGTCAAGACGCTAATCAAGCTGCGGAATAGGGTTGCTACAAAGCTTAACGAGGTATGTTAGGCTAACCCTTTCTTCTTTTGGCATGATCCAAGAAAAAAAAAGTAAACGTAATATTATTCCATAATGGTTCTACCCTTAGTAGTTAAGGATGTCTATGTTATTATTCATATGATATGTAATAGAAAGCATGTCTAACTATGTTCCTAAGTCCCTATTAAGGCATTCAGTAAAGATGTTAATATTCATAATGTAGTGTTATATGCATCTTCACTGGCCAGTGAGCTACGACTGGTTGGGAGACATGCATCTTCATTTACAACCAAGCTACGGCCGGTTAGGAAATCATGCATCTTCACTTACCATGGAGCTTTGGCCGATCGGGCAGTCATGCATCTTTATTTACCACCGAGCAACGCCCGATCGTGCAGTCATGCATTTATCACCGTGCTACAACTGGTCGGGTTGTCATGCATTTACCACCGTGCTACGACCAGTCGGGCAGTCATGCATTTACCATCATGCTACGGCCGATCGGAAAGTCTTACATTTACCATCGTGCTACGTCTAGTCGGGCAGTCACGCATTTACCACCATACTATGGCCGGTCGGGAAGTCATGCATTTACCATCGTGCCATGGTCGGTCGGACAGTTACCACTGATCAGTTGAACATATTATGCATGTTATGGCTCTCAGCGGCGGGTCAGAGGTTACAGGACTGATTCTTAACCCTCTTAGTGATAGTGTCTTATTGTTATGCTTCATTCCTGACTTATCTGAAGATTTTATCACTTTATCGTACTTGTTTTAGTATTTTGTTAATTATTTTCTATCAAGTTGATATTAAATATTAGGCTTACCTAGTCATAGAGACTAGGCGCCATCACGACATCCTACGGAGGAAATTGGGGTCGTGACATAAGCACACAGTTTAAACACGGTTTCAAACATGAATCATAACTCATATAATCAAACGAGTAGGAAAAACACAGATATAAAAAAGCACGATAGTAAAACAAGTCCGAAAATAGTCTAAAGAAATATCTGGATCATGAATACCCGGTGCACACTCTCACGCCCGTCACCTAGGGCGTACACCCCCACCACATCTCAAATATTATAGTTTTCAGGGACAAATACCCTCAATTCCAAGATTAGGTATGTTACTTACCTCGAACAAGCAAAATCAAATACCGAGCAAGCCAAGCAATACTCTAGAAACACCATCCCACACGAATCAACCTCCTAGGGCTCGAACTAACCAAAAGTAACTCAAAAAATATCAAATAATACCATATAAAAAAAACCCAAACGATAAAGGTTGAATCTTTAATCAAATACTCAAATTCAACTAAAAACGACAACCTGGGTTCGCACCTCGTAACTTGATAGGACTCAAAAGTTCTGACAACCCATTCAAATATGGGTCCAACCATAGAAATTTCACTCAAATCTGACTCTGAATCGATGCTCAAAAACCAATTATTCACTTTAGGAATGTTTGGACAAAACCATCCTAATTTCTATTCTTGATACATATATAAAATGCCAAAATCAATGATGGAATCATGTAAAATAATCAAAACCTAGCAAAAGAAACTTACCCCAATATATGAGATGAAAATCCTCTTCAACATCGCCCAAAACCGAGCTCCAAATCTATAAATGTGATAAAATGAACAAACCCTCAAACTAAATACATTCTGCCAGAGAATTCGCTTTTGCGGATACTTAGTCACATGTGGAACAGCCGCTTCAGCGGTAGAAATCTCGCATCAGCGAAAATTAGTGAAACCTAGGAAACCATCTCGCATCTGCAGACTCGTAGATGCGGAGCAACCATCGCATCTACGCACACGTCCAGCCTCCGCTAACATCACACATATGGAACCCCCCAAGCGCATCTACACTTCTGCTTCTGCGATCAACCTCCACATTTGTAGACTCTTCTCCTAAGCCACATATTCTACTTCTACGTCCTCTCGTCCGCATCAGCGAACACCGCACCTGCAGCCCATGCTCCACATGTGCGATCACACCAGATCCCTGCCAAACCAGCACTTACCCGCATAATCCAAAATGGTCTGAAACTCGTCTGAAACTCTGCTGAGCCCCTTGGGACCCTATCTGAACAGACCAACAAGTCCCAGAACATAATAGCAACCTACTCGAGGCCTCAAATCAAGCTTAACAATATCAAAACCACGAGTCACACCTCAATTCAAGCTTAATCAACTATGAACTTTCAACTTCCAAAACACATGTCAAACTGTATCAAATCAACTCAGAGTGACCTCAAATTTTGCGAATAAGTTACAAATGACATAACAAAGCTATTCCAACACCCAGTACAACAATCTAAACCCAATATCATCAAAGTCAACTCTCGGTAGAACTTATGAACATTCCAAACCTTTAAATTGCCAACTTTCGCCAAATAGTGCAAAAACCTTCTAGAAACATCAAAATACAAATCTAGGCATACGCCCAACTATAGAATCACAATCCATACCTAACGAAACCATAAAAACTCTTATCCAAGGTCAAATACACAATGTCAAACTTGGTCAACTCTTCCAACTTAAATCTTCTAAGTTGAGAATCTGTCACGACCCAAACCGACCATCGTGATGGTGCCTATCGTGAAACTAGGCAAGCTAATTACTCAACTTTTACAACATAACCGAAAGCTAAATGGAAATACTGAAGTAGTTAATATTTGAAGGAAACCTTTGAAAACAGAAATAAACACGCAACCCAATACAATCTCTCCCAAAAAATCAGGGTGTCACCGAGTACATGAGCATCTACAACGAAAGATAGTCCAATACAAATGTCTAAAGAGTTAATAAAAAAAAACTGAAATATAAGTAATGATAATGAAGGAGGGTCAAGGTCTGCGAACGTCATGCAGCTTCCTCGATAGTCTCCCTAGATCATGATTCCTCACTCAGCAGCCGCTGTGACCAGGAGCACCTAGACTTACACACGAGGTGCCGGGTGTAGCTTGAGTACAACCGACTCACTAAGTAACAAATCCAAACTTTGGACTGAAAGTAGTAACGAACTCAACCAGCACAGTTAAATACAGAAGTAGCAGTGCAGAAACGTAGGCATGCTTTCAAGTTCAACAGATAAACTCAAAATAGAAAATAGATCAAATGTGAATGATACGAAGAATATAACTTCTCTACTTCTACATGCCCATGCACATGCACATGCTGTATGTGATGAACCGTGTTGTCTGCTTCATGTACATGCATTCTCAATTGCTCAATCACTCAGTACTATATATAGCAAATCCGGCCCAGGGAAGATCCATCTCGTAATATATACATCGACTGACCATCAGCCCACCCAGTACTGAGTAGGGCCAATCCAGCCCGTGCAGAAGATCCATCCCGAGGTATATAATGCTTCGAACAACATCCATGTCCAGAGAAGATCTATCCCTCAATATAATCAACCACACTCATTAGGGGTGTATGCAGACTACGGAGGTGCTCCTTCTGCCCAAGCAGTATCATAAATCAGTATAACCGCTGCAGCGTGCAGCTCGATCCCATAAATGTCAATCGTAGCTAGGCCCTCCGCCTCGCTCAGTCATCAACCTCTCCAGCCTCTCTCACGGGCTAACCATGTCAATGAAACTAGCCCAAAAATAATGATATGATGCATTAATAAATAACAACAGACTGAGATATGATGTGAAATGAATGAATATTACTGAGTACAAAATATTAATGAAATCAGTAAGACAACAGCAAGAAACGACCACTATATGTTTCAACAGTACCGACATCTAGCCTAAACATGATCCCGAGCAAGTTTAACAACTTAATTACTTTATCACATGATGAAAACACAAGTATCAACAAGATAAGTCAACCATACCGTGCCACGGAATCGACCAGGTCACAATACTCACGGTGCACGCCCCCACGCCCTTCACTTGGCATGTGCGTCACCTCAACACCAATCATATAACACATATTTCAGGGTTTTAAATCCTCAGGGCTAAGTTTAGAAGTGTTACTTACCTCAATCCAAGCAAAACCCTACTCTAACACGCCTTTGCCTAGCAAATCGGACTCAAAATGCCTCGAATCTATCCATAAACAATACGATACAATCAATACGGGCTAAAGGAATCAATTCTATAAGATATTAAGAAGTTATAACTCAAATATCAGAAATCGGCTCAAAACCGTCCTCGGGGCCACGTCTCGGAAAACAATATAATCACCAAACCCGGAAGCCATTTCAACCTCGAGTCTAACTATATCAAATTTACTCAAATCCGATAACAAAATCCCACTCAAAACCTTAAAAATCTAGCCCAAGAACTGTTCTTCATTTTCCTCAATTTTCCACCCCAAATCACAAATTTAATGGTGGAATCAAAGGCATAATCATGGAAATTAACCAAAACTAGACATGTATCACTTACCCCAAACACCCACGTGAAAATAGCTCCAAAAGTCGCCTTCTGCCGAGCTCCCAAATAAATTTTGTGATATGAACTCGAAACCCTCGTTTTTGAGTCTTTTATTTTGCCTAGTTTAACACGAACGCGACCATCTTCCTGCGTTCACGAAGCGTAAAATAGTCTGCCCCTCTATTTTGACTTACGCGAATGTAGAGACATCCTCGTGAACGCGAACTAATGCTTCCTCAATCCTACGCGATCGTGGCCCTCTTCACGCTATCGCGAAGAACAAATGTGTGACCCCAGCTTCTACCTCATATACCCTACGCGAATGCGACCTTAGCCATGCGTTCGCGAATCATAGCATGCCACAACAACGCGATCGCATCCTCATTCTCGTGAACGCGTAGAACAAAGTCCTCCACTGGCCAACTAAGCCCACGCGATCGCGGACCTTCCCACACGATCATGTATAAGGACACGAGATTAGTGACACCAGAAAATCTGCAGCTATAACACCAAGTCCAATATTGATCTGTTAACCATACGAAACAAACCCGAAACCCTCGGTACCTCAACCAAACATACCATCAAGTCCTAATACATCATAAGAATCTCTACAACCATACATAAATTCAAGCCTAATGAACCCTCAAATCAGATCGAACAACATCAAAACGCGAAACACACATATATTCAAGCCTAATGAAGATTGAGTTTCTAAATCTCTACAACCGACGCCTAAACTATCAATCAGGTCCGATTGACCCTAAATTGTACACACAAGTCTCAAATGACAGCACGGAGCTGCTCCAACTTCAAGAATTTGAATCCGACCTCGATACCAAAAATTCCACTCCCGGTGAAACTTCCCAAAAATTCAACATTCGGCATTTCAAGCCTAATTCAACTACAGACCTCCAAATCATAGTCCGGACACTCTCCTCAGTCCAAAATCACCTAACGGAGCTAACAGGACCATCAAAATTCAAATCGGGGTCATTTACACATAAGTCAACATCCGGTCAACTTTTACAACTTATGCTTTTCATTATGAGACTAAATGTCTCAATTCATTCCGAAATCTCTCCGGACCCGAACTTAGTAACCTGAAATGTCATATAACAACTATAAGCATGAAAGGAGCTGTAAATTGGGGAATAGGGCTACAACTCCCTAAACGACCACCGGGGTCATTACATCCTCCCCCTCTTAAACAAACGTTCGTCCTCAAACGGGTCTAGAAACATACCTAGAGTCTCAGATAGGCGTGGATAGCTGCTGCACATCTCCAGCTTGGTATCCCAAGTAGCCTCCTCCACGGGCTGACCTATCCACTGCACCTTCACTAAAGCTATATCTTTTGACCTCAACTTTCAAACCTGCCGATCCAAAGTGGCCACCGGCTCTACATCATAGGTCAAATCACAATTCAACTGAGCCGTGCTAAAATCCAAAACATGAAACAGATCGCCAACATACTTTAGGAGCATAGAAACATGAAATACTGGATGCACCCTCGACAAAGTAGGTGGCAAGGCAACCTCGTAAGCCACCTCCCCAATCCTCCGAAGCACCTCAAACGGCCCGATATACCGGGGGCTCAACTTGCCCTTCTTCTCGAACCTCATAACACCATTAATAAGTAAAACCTTGAGCAGTGCCTTCTCCCCTACCATGAAAGAAACATCACGTACCTTCCTATCGGCGTAACTCTTCTGGCTAGACTGCAGCATGAGAAGCCGATCCTGAATCAATTTAACTTTGTCCAAAGCATCCTGAACAAAGTTAGTACCCATCAGCCTTGCCTCCCCTTGCTCGAACCAACCCACCAGAGATCTACATCGTCTTCCATACAAAGCCTCATATAAAGACATCTGAATGCTCGACTGGTAGCTGTTGTTGTAGGCAAACTCCGCGAGAGGCAGGAACTCATCCCAAGAACCCCCAAAATCAATGACACAACCACATAGCATGTCCTCCATTATCTGAAGCGTGCGCTCGAACTATCTATCCGTCTGAGGGTAAAATATTGTGCTCAACTCAACCTGGGTGCCCAACTATAGCGATACTGCTCTACAGAACTGTGATGTAAATTGCGTGCCTCGATTTAAAATTATGGATATTGGCACACCGTAAAGGCGGACAATCTCTCGGATGTAAATCTCTGCTGACCACTCCGAAGAATAGGTACTACCAATTGGAATGAAGTGCGCAGGACTTGGTTAGCCAATCCATAATCACCCAAATAGCATCGAACTTTCTCGAAGTCCGTGGGAGCCCAACTACAAATCTATGGTGATCCCCTCCTACTTCCACTCTGGAATCTCTAACTTATGAAGCAATCCACCTGGTCACTTGCTGACAGTTAAGGCACCAAGCTACAAACCCCACTATATCCTTCTTCATTCTCCTCCACCAATAAAGCTACCTCAACTCCTGATACATCTTCGCGGCACCCAATACCGCGAAGTGTGGGCCTCCTCAAGAATCAACTCACGTAGCCCGTCCACATTGGGCACACAAATTCGACCTTGCATCCTCAATACCCCATCATCCCTAACAGTCACATCTCTAGCATCATCGTGCTGAACTATGTCCTTAAGGACAAGCAAATGGGGAAAATCATACTCGCACACTCTGATGCGATCATATAAGGAAGACCGAGAAACAACACAAGCTAGAACCCAGCTGCACTCCTAAACATCCAATCTCACAAACTAGTTGGCCTAAGTCTGAATATCAACTGCAACAGGTCTCTCTCCCATGGAAATGAATGCATGACTACCCATACACACCGCCTTTTTACTCAAGGCCACCACATTGGCCATCCCAGGATAATACAGTTAGGTGATATCATAGTCCTTTAGCAGCTCCAACCATCTCCGTGGCCTCAGATTTAGATACTTCTATTTGAACAAGTGTTGGAGGATCCGATGATCCGTAAACACATCAAAAGACACGTCATAGAGATAATGCCTCGAAATCTTCAATGCATGAACTATGGCAGCTAACTCAAAATTTTGAACAGGGTAGTTTTTCTCATGAGGCTTCAACTGGCGCGAAGTATATGCAATCACTCTACCATCTTGCATCAAGACACACCCAATATCGATCCGAGAAGCATCACAATATACTATACAATAGGTTGAAGCTGAAGGCAAAACTAGAACTGGAGCTGTGGCAAAAGCAGTCTTGAGCTTCTGAAAGCTCTCCTCATACTCATCTAACCACCTAAAAGGAGCACCCTTTTGGGTCAATTTGGTCAAGGGCAATGAAATAAACGAGAAGCCCTCCACAAAGCGGTGATAATAATCGGCCAAGCTAAGAAAGCTCTGAATCTCCATAGTTGAGAACAGTCTGGGTCAACTCTAAACCGCATTTATATTCTTCGAATTCACCTGAATACCCTCACTGGACACCACGTGCCCCAAAAATGCCATTGAGCTGCCCCAAAACTCACAATTGGGGAACTTTGCATAAAGTTTCTCCTCCCTCAACTGCTGTAATACTATCCTCAAATGCTGGGAATGCTCCTCCTGGCTACGAGAGTACACTAGGATCATCAATGAACACTATAACAAACGAGTCGAGATAAGGCTGAAACACATTGTTCATCAGATGCATTAATGCTGCTGGGCGGTTGATCAGCCCAAAAAACATCACGAAGAACTCATAATGACCATAACGGGTCCTGAATGCTATCTTTAGAATATCTGAGTCCCGAATCTTCAACTGGTGATACCCAGACCTCAAATCGATCTTGGAGAACACCCTCGCTCCCTGAAGCTGGTCAAACAGATCATCAATACACGGCAAAGGATACTTGTTCTTGATTTTAACTTTGTTCAACTGCCTGTAATCAATGCACATCCTCATAGTACCATCATTCTTCTTCACAAACAGAACTGGTGCACCCCAAGGTGACACGCTAGGACGAATAAACCCCTTATAAAGGAGTACCTGAAGCTGCTCCTTCAATTCTTTCAACTCAGCTAGTGCCATATGATACGATGGGGTATAAATGGGCTGTGTGCTCGACACCAAGTCAATATCCTTGTCGGGCGGCATGCTCGACAGATCAAAAGGAAACACATCCAGAAACTCCTGCACCACTAGAGCAGAATCAATAGTAGGAGCATCAACACTAACATCCCTCACAAAGGCCAGATAAGATAAACAACCTTTCCCAACCATCCGCTGGGCCTTCAAATATGAAATCACTCTGCTGGAAACATAGTTTAGAGAACGTCTCCACTCAATCCTTGGCAATCCCGGCATCGCCAACGTCACGATATTAGCTTGACAATCTAGAGCAGCATGACAGGGAGACAACCAATCCATACCCAAAATCACGTCAAAGTCCACCATACTAAGCAGTAAAGGATCAACTCTAGTCTCCAATCCTCTAATAATCAGCACACACAACAGATATACACGGCCCATAACAACAATATCGCCAAGGACTTATGGGGCATATCCAAATGATGAGCAAAATACGATGATACATATGAATAAGTGGAACCAGGGTCAAATAATATAAAGGCATCCCTGTGGAAAATTCGGACGATACGTGGGATCACCGCATCTAATGCAACAACATCTGGTCTGGCAGGAATAGCATAGAATTGGGCCTGACCGCCACCTTATCTGCCTCCCCCTCTAGGGCGACCTTTAGCTAACTAGGCCCCACCCCGAGCTAGCTGAGTGGGAGGTGAAGTAACGGGTGCTGAAGTCGTGGGCTGACTTCTCTTCTGAGCTAGGCCTCCCTTAATATGGGGACAATACCTCTTGAAGTGACCGATATCTCCACACTCAAAACAAACCCTCCAATCTAATGGCGGTGGGGGCTGAAGGGAGCCCCGAGCACCATAATACTCGCTCCAAAAACCTGGTGCCGATGAGCCCTGAACTGAAGGTGCATGGGACGAACTCTGACCTGGAAGGAAACTGAGAGATGACTAACCCTGATGTGCATTGTATGAACCATGGCCGGATGATGCTCCACAGTGAACTGGACGAGGCATCTGAGCATCCCTATAAGGACGACCCCTGTCGTGGTGGAACTGACCCCCAGAAGGAACACCCTGAGACCACTCGATCCTCGAGGCCTCTTGGCCTCCATCTCGCCCCGCTCCTAACGAGAGGCCATCTCTATCTGCCGAGAAATGTCGACTACCTCATCAAAAGTAGCACCAGATACCATCTCCCGAGTCATAAGAAATTGCAGCTGATATGTGAGGCCATCATTGAACCTCCTGTTCCTCTCCTTATAAGTGGGAACCATCCAAACTGAGTGACGAGCCAACTCAGAAAACCTCATCTCGTACTGTATCACAGACATGCCATACCGATGAAGATGCTCAAAATGTCTATGTAGCTCCTCTGTGCCAGACTGCGACACGAACTTCTCCATGAAGAGAACGGAGAACTCCTTCCATATAAGTGGTGCTGCACCGACCGGCCTGCGCCTCTCATAAGCCTCCCACTATCTGAAGGCAGCCCCAGAAAACTGAAAAGTAGTGAACGAGACCCCACTAGTCTCCAGGATACCCGCTGTCTGAAGCATCCGCTTGCACTTATCCAGAAAGCCCTGAGCATCCTCTAACTCAACCCCTCTAAATGATGTATGTCGAAGCCTCCCAAATCTCTCAAGTCTCATATGTTCATCATCAGACATAACAGGGACTACCTGGGCTGGTAGTGCCCCCGGGGTTTGGAGTCCCTACATCACCTACTCGGGTGTAACGGCAGCAGGAGTTTGAGTACCTCCCTCGGCCTAAGAAATGGCTGCTACGACCGGAACAGAGATCGCCTGAGCAAGACCGATACACACGGTTAGAATCTGAGCTAAGGCCTCCTAAAGGCCTGGAATCACGATGGGCCACACTAGTGCCTGAGCTGACCCCACTGGCTCAACTGTACCTAGTACTTGCTCCTGAGCTGAAGCGACTGGTAGGTTTGCAGGTGCTGTCCTAGCTGCTGTACGAGCAACACCCCTGACACTATCGTGACCTCGGCCTCTCGCGGCCCTAGCTGGTGGTACTGTTAGCTGTCTATCTTGTCTAGCTATCCATGTCCTCACCATCTGTGAGAGAATAGAATAACAAGAATTTAGTTACCGGAGTCAACAAATCCGCATGACGAGATTACAACAATGTGAAATTTCCTAAGGGTTCGGCAGCCTCTCAAAGATAAGTACAGACGTCTCCGTACCGATCTAGACTGTACTAAACCTGCTCATGACTCATGAGACCTATGTTACCTAGGCTCTGATACCAACTTGTAACGACCCAAAACCAACCGTCGTGATGGTGCCTATTGTGGAACTAGGCAAGCTAATTACTCAACTATTCCAACATAACCAAAAGTTAAACAGAAATACAGAAGCAGTTAATATTTGAAGGAAACCTTTGAAAATATAAATAAACACGCAACCCAATATAATCTCTCCCAAAAAATCGGGGTCTCACTGAGTACGTGAGCATCTACAATGGAAGATAGTCCAATACAACGTCGGAAGAGAAAAGAAAAAGAAAAATGAAATATAAGTAAAGATACGAATGAGGGTCAAGGTCTGCGAACGTCATGCAACTACTACGATAGTCTCCCTAGATCCTGACTCCACACCGAGCAGCCGCCGTGACCGGGAACACCTGGATCTGCACACGAGGTGTAGGGTTTAGCGTGAGTACAAAAAACTTAGTAAGTAACAAATCCAAACATTGGACTGAAATTACTGACGAACTCAACCAGCACAGTTTAATATAGAAGTAATAGTGCAGAAATGTAGGCATACTTTCAAGTTCAGCAAGTAAACTCAAAATAGAAAATAGATCAAATCTGAATGATAAGAAGAATATAACTTCTCTACTACAACATGCCCATGCACATGCTATATGTGATGCACCATGTTGTCTGCCTCATGTAGTCACACTCTCAATTGCTCAATCACTCAGTACTCTATATGGCCAATCCAGCCCAGGAAAGATCCATCCCGGAATATATACATCGACTGACCATCAGCCACCCAGTACTGAGTAGGGCCAATCCAGCCCGTGGGAAAGATCCATCCCCAGGTATATAATGCTTCGGACATGATCCATATCCAGGGAAGATCCATCCCTTAATATAATCAACCGCGCTCACTAGGGGTGTGTCCAGACTCCGGATGAGCTCCTTTAGCCCAAGCGATGTCATAAATCAATATAACCGCTGCGCCGTGCAGCATGATCCCATAAATGTCACTCATATCTAGGCCCTCGGCCTCACTCAATCATCAATCTCTCAAGTCTCTCTCACGAGCTCACCATGTCAATGAAACTACCCCGAAAATAATGATATGATGCATCAATAAATAACAACAGAGACGAAGTATAATGTGAAATGAACGAATCTGACTGAGTACGAAATATCAATGAAATCAGTAAGATAACAGCAAGAGATGGCCACTATAGGTCCCAACAATACCGACATCTAGCCTAAAAATGATCCCTAGAAAGTTTAACAACTTATTTACTTTATCACATGACGAAAACATGGACATCAACCAGATAAGTCCGCTATACAGTGCCATGGAATCGACCAAGTCACAATGCTCACGGGGCACGCCCGCACGCCCGTCACTTGGCATGTGGGTCACCTCAACACCAAACATATAACACATATTTCGGGGTTTCGAACCCTCTGGGCCAAGTTTAGAAGTGTTATTCAGCTCAATCCAAGCAAAATTCTACTCCAACATACCTTCGCCCCGCAAATCGGACTCAAAATGCCTCAAATTAGCCATAAATAGTACAATGCAATCAATATGGGCTAATGGAATCAATTTTACAAGAAATTACAAAGTTATAACTCAAAAATCCGAAATAGGCTCAAAACCACCCCACGTCTCGGAATCCAACAAATCACCAAACTCGAAAGCCCATTTCAACCCCGAGTCTAACAATGTCAAATTTACTCAAATACAATAACAAAATCCCACTCAAAACCTCAAAAATCTAGCCCTTGAACTCTTCTTCACTTTCCTTAATTTTCTACCCCAAATCACAAATTTAATTGTGGAATCAAAGGCATAATCATGGAAATTAAACAAAACTAGATAGGAATGACTTACCCCAAACACCCACGTGAAAATCCCTCCAAACGTTGCCTTCTACCGAGCTCCTGAATGAATTTTGTGATATGAAAACCCTCGTTTTTCAATCTTTTATTCTACCTAGTTACGCCTTCATCGCGAAGGATACCATCTTCCCGCGTTTGTGAAGCACAAAATAGTCTGCCCCTTTATTTTTCCGTATGCGAACGCGGAGTCCACACGAACGCAAAATAATGCTTCCTCAAACATATGCGATTGCGGCCCTCTTCACGCAATCGCGAAGAACAAACACGAGACCCCAACTCCTGCCTCCTATACCCTACGCGAACGCGACTTTAGCCACGCGTTCGTGAATCACAGCATCCCACAACTACGTGATCGCATCCTCCTTCTCGCGAACACATACAACAAAGTGCTCTACTACCCAGCTAAGCCTACGCGATCGCGGACCTTCCCACGTAATCGCGTATAGGGAAACCAGAATAGTGCACGAGAAAATCTGCAGCTATAACACCAAGTCCAAAATTGATCCGTTAACCATTCGAAACTCACCCGTAGCCCTCGGGACCTCAACCAAACATACCATAAAGTCCCAAAACATTATACAAACTTAGTCAAACCCTCAAATCACCTCGAACAACATCAAAACACAAATCGCACATAGGTTCAAGCCTAATGAACTTTGAGTTTCCAAATCTCTACAACCGGCGCCTAAAGCTATCAAATAATGTTTGATTGACTCCAAATTTTGCACAACTCCCAAATGACAACATGCACCTGCTCCAATTTCCAAAATCAGAATCCGAACCTGATACCGAAAAGTCCACTCCCGGTCAAACTTCCCACGAATACAACTTTCACCATTTCAAGCCTAATTAAACTACAGACCTCCAAATAACAGTCCAGACATGCTCCTAAGTTCAAAATCATCTAACGGAGCTAACAGAACCATCAAAATTAAAATCCGAGGTCGTTTACACACAAGTCAACATCCGATCAACTTTTCCGACCTAAGGTTTCCATTATGAGACTAAGTGTCAGAATTCATTCCGAAATCGCTCCGGACCCGAACTAACTAACCCGATAAGTCGTATAACAACAATAAAGCACTAAAGGAGCCATAAATAAGGTAATAGGGATACAACTCTCAAAATGACCTGCCAGGTTGTGACAGAATCATTCTTCTAAACCAACCCTTAACCACTAAAAAACAAAAACAAATGATACATACAAATCATAATACACCATATAGAGCTACTCAAGACCTCGAACTATCGAGCAAAGTGTAAATTCTCAGAACGACCGGTCGGGTCATTACTCTTCATAACCCATTGTACCTGAAGTAATAGTGATACATACCATAAATAGCCTCATTTTATTAATAAAGGATACAAAATTGAAGCAAATAGAGTAGATTAAGTGGTAAACTCACCACATATCAACGTCCCCAACTAAAAGTTTTTGTTTGTCCTCAAGCAAACCAAAACTAAAAATTCAATGAGGTTCTAACATCTCAAGCTCATGTAGGATCACTATCATTTTCAAATTATGTTCGACAATCAAGCACAACACCCATGACTTTGGTTGGTTCAAATAGTTAGACTATAAATGTGTAAACTTTACCCAAATAACTCCTGCATTTCAAAACATTATTTTAAGGAGGTCATGGAGTTTCAAAACAATCAAGTGACAACAAACAAGCCTCAATAAGTGACTCAAACAACTAGCGTACTAGATATGTTCATTTGACTCAATTTGGAAATTAACAACATCACTAATCTAGCATAAATCATATGTCCTCACAAGAATGAAAGTCCCACAATCACTATATTCACAACAACAACACAAGGGACATATGCATAAAATAACTCACACTCGACAGAGAAGTTCAAGTATTAACAAATATCATACCATAAGCTTGCACTTATTTTCATTCACCACTAGCTCAAGAACATTTGGTTGGATATCACACAAGGACATTTTATGCTTGTGGTGTACACTTCGGTAAGGGTAGGATAACAATTGGAATACGGGTGATATGCCTTCATTGAGCACTACTCATATTTGTGTTTCTTAGTGCAATTTGCATTTTTTTAAACCACATAACCCCTATTGACCTCTAGTTGTCAGCATTGAACCACCTTCAATTTCGAAAATACAGCTCCAGTTATGCTTTCTCTTGAATTTGCGCAAGACTCCATACTCTCTTTTTCTTCTCTTTTGCCTTTGCATTTGGTTTGGAGACTGAGTATTTTGTACTTTGGATGATGTGAAGCTTTTGGTTTCAAGTATGTTTGCTATAACTTAGCCACACACTTCACAACACACAACCTCGAGGGATTTGCTTCTACACATGATATATATATCTTCACCATTTTCCAATAGACTCCAACACCCCCAACTTACGCTTTAAGTCCCATTCTTATCAGTCAAGAAGGGACATGTTCAAAAGAGGGAATTATTAGATAAAAGGGGTAATGGCTTGTAATGTGGTAGCCAAAGAAAATGTAAAATACTCAAATGGGATTCACTAGTGATAACATTATGCAATGGTAGGTTCGAAAGCCTAACGAAGCTATTTCAAATATCACAATGAATGCCTAAGTTCATCCTTCCAACCAAACATAACTAAGACTAGCATTGAAAGACTGATCGGGTAAGTTCTAGATGATATACGCAAGCACCAGAATTATTCAATAAAATTTCACCACGCATGGCATATGAACTAGTCAAGACGGATCAATTTCACTTCCTAAACAAGAACAAATAGTTTCATATCTCATAATTGAAAGTAAGACAAACGAGTAGGCAACGGGTCATAAAATGATCCACGAAGTTGTCACAAAAATCATTCTTTCTCATGCACCTTTCTTTCGCAAAAACTTTAGGAGGATTATGCTTAACACTTCACAGGCAAAAGCTAACTTTATTAGTACCAAACAAACCAAAAGTCTCCACATTTATGCTTGGAAGAGAAATTACACCTAACTCACAAGACAAATTCGCTTAAGAGAGTCTCCTAGCAATCCATCATCGGGAAAAGTTAACACAAAAATCTACATAAAAATACCCGGTTCAAAAGAAAATTGGCATCTTCAGAAAAAAAAAAGCACAGCACAAAGAAAACAGGGGATACTGTAAACAAATGAAACATCATAAATAAAACATACTATAAAATAGAATTCAAGAATCTAGTAAACATACTAATATAAAACATCACAAACACAATAAGTAGTGTCAACAAAATATCAATCTACCCATATCGACAATTATAAAAGAAGTCACCCCCAACTACAAATGTTGTAATATCCCTAATGCAACTCAACATAATAGAATATAATGGATGAAAGTGCTCCCTAAATACTGCATCAAGTGCTCTCGTCGCCTTCGGACTCATCATCCTTGGTCTCATCCACCTCATCTTCTTCAGACCACTAAATTGGAGCGTTATTAGCAACCTACGACTTAGTTGATGGTAGTGACTCTTGAGAGTTTAGAACCTCCCATACCCCCATTTCACCCTTCCACATTCGTGTGAATAATTTATCTCTCTTACTCTCTCCCTTTTTCATCCTGGGTGCAAATTTGTCAGCTCGGTTTAGGAAGTACTCAAGACACAATGCGCCATGGCTAGGTCAGTTTATGCTTTCTCCAGCTTTTCAAGGTGGTTCCCTTGCTTTTTTTGGTTATCAAGATATTTTTTAAACTAATTGGCACATATTAAGAAGGCCCCTCAGAAGTTTCACCGGATCCCTTTGGAAGGCTAGCTACTAAGTCTCGAATTTGACTCATCTATTATGTAAGTATGCAAATGGTCCTCCTGTATAAATTGATGGCTGACCACCAAGTTCGGTCTAAGAAGATCATCCCAATTTTCTCTTTTTGCTCTTCACAAACTTACCGTCTCCTATTTAACTCAATGGAACTATGGCCTTATTTGGATCTATCCAATTTTCTTCATGATCCTTATCAACCCTGCAATATTGCACAACTCGGTGATGAGAGATGGGAACATTAACGATGGACTCTTATATGCCATATATTTCCTCGGCCCACTAATGATAATCTTACCCACAATGAACTGAACATTATCAAGAATCCAAGCGATCATCTAGACGCTCAACACTGCTATAGTCCCAGCAGGGAAGATGCGGCTACAAATTATGGCCAGCAATATCTTTTCCTGCAACTAATTCTTTTGATATGATGCCCTTCTTTGTGATAGCTTATGACACATCCTTACCCGAGCACAATTTGGAGATCAACCAATCGCCTAGAGCACAATCGTTAGCATGAAATGGTGCCATATCATGATCCAGTAGGTTATACAATTGATTTATTACTTCAAGAATGAGGTTCACCATCTTATCCTGTATTCTTATGATTGGAATGCTCGACTTGACGACTTTAGATTGGAATAGAAGTCCCTTATCCACTGTTCAACTTCCTTACAAGGTCGAGAGGCAAAACATATCCATCCTGTAACCACAAGTCTTTGATAAAACTTGCGAAGAAGTTCGGGAACCTTCTCCATTTTCATCCCACTTTCTGGAAGCAACTTCTTCGAAGCTAAGTCAGCTTACTATCGTTGTTGGCATTCCTGTGATAAGAATCAGTGTTGGTCGTAGTAGTCCTTAATTTCCAAATAATTTTCATGCACGGATTCGGCGGAGTTAGAGCTCATTTTAGCCTTTTGTACCTGCAACAGAGTATCTGAGTGAAAACTAGATTTGGACATGAAATACATTACAAAATGAGTCAAATATGCAAAAGAAATGATTTAATAGTTGAAACCCAACCTTAGAAAATTTTCAAATTTTAGGTCACCCATTGGTCTTTGGTGTCGTAACTGAAAACAAAAAGGTAAAATTGTAATATCCGCAAAAGATACCTCCTACTCGCATTTGCTATGGTTGCTAGAATCGTCAGGGGTCGCAATTGTGATCTCATCTTCGGACATGCAAAACCACAAAGAGACGGTCGTAAATGCGATATCTGCAAAAGCAACCTACTACTTGGAAGTGAGAAGGTTGCCAAAATCTTAAAGAGCACAAAAATTGACCTTACATAACTTGATTCTTACAAATACGAGTGGCAAATTGTGTAGCTTGAAATTTGAGAGAGAGGAAAATTCGCCTACATGAGATCACCATGATTTGTTTTGTGCAAAGTTCACTCCTTCCGCCCATTTAATCCCTTCAGCAATTGCAGTTCTCGATACTGATTTCACCAATTATAATGGAAAAATTTTGGGAATGTTGCAAATGCAAAAATTTCCTCGCATTGATCTTAATTGAGAGTTTGTGTCCACAAATGCGAGATATGAAGCCGAAACTCTATTTTGTCATTCTTCACTTTCCCCCTGCTTTTTATCCCACACACTTCTAAACCTCCTGATACTTGGTAGGTTGATCAAAACTAATATTATAAACTATTCAAAAAAAATTTAAAAATATAAAAAATTAATTAAAATTGTAAAATGATGGGTTGCCTTCCACCAAGTGCCGCATTAAATGTCGTGGCACGGCGCTTACCAACTTTACTTTTCTCTCCACTTGGAGAATATGAATTAGGCACCTAACTTAGATTCATGTTTGTGGCATGAGCTGCGGAGGTAATGTTTATGAACAAGCCAAATGCCATTTGCTTCATTTCTATGTCTTGACTGTCATGTGAGGAAAGTCATTTTGTTGTCTTATGCCTCCAAATTGTGAAATGTACTACCCTTGCCTTTCCTCTTCACCATCCCCAGTTGATTTGCGTGGTTCAATTCCTATAACACCTGTCATTCCCCGACCTCAGTGGGTGTGACCGGCGCTCAACCGAGATATCCCGGTGGAGCAAGCCTGACAATTCCGTCTACCCAACTCACCCATGAATAAAGAGAAGATACATTTCATTAATTAGATAATACGAGGTCATGTTAACACCACCAATTCATTGCCATTAGTTACTTCATTTGAAATTCCTAAAATACATTACACATTCATAGTTTAGGAGTGGAAACATGTGATAAATATACAAAATTTCTAGTCTGACTTTCCAAAAATCAAGATATAATCCACACTATGTTTACGGAGCATCTAATGGATACAAAGAAGTAACATGATGGTAACGGAAACAAGGCCCCGGCTATACCTCAAAACACTGTACATAAGGAACAAATGATACAAGACCACGATATGAAGAAGGGCTCACCAAGTCAGCTGAGGAGAGGGTGT
Source organism: Nicotiana obtusifolia (assembly GCA_002018475.1). NCBI lineage: Eukaryota > Viridiplantae > Streptophyta > Magnoliopsida > Solanales > Solanaceae > Nicotiana > Nicotiana obtusifolia. The sequence continues at coordinate 146,682 of MCJB01004313.1, forward strand.
GCTACTATCACTGATCAATGTCACCTGCTGTGGAACCACCTGCATCCATTAAAGATGCATCGCCCACGGCAAAAGAGTTGTTAGTACATATTGAATAGTATAAGTATGAAAAACTAAATACCCCCTCAATAGAACGAGTAATAGTACAATGAGAACGAAACATAGAATCACTGAGGGCCTCAAACAATATTAAAGTATCAAGTTAGGGGAAAGGATAAATTTGAATGAAGTTTCAACAGTTTTATGTTAGGAGATCTTTAGTACCGATACACCACCATGCATTTAGCACGGAGTTTGATCTCAGCCCAATCGGCTAAGCAGTCTCACCCCGAGACATCCACTCACGACACCGCCATGTGTGCGTCATAGCGTCCAATCTCAGGCTGATCGGCTAAGCCATCTCACGATAATGCCGTGTGGGTAGACGTTACCTCACAATCCTCTAGCAATCATCTCATATCATTTAAGGGGAATTATCTCAACACATCAATCTCATCCCTTATTCAGGGAAAAATCTCACCACCTCACACAGGGATTCTACCCCTCACTCACTCCTACACCGACACATGTAGTTTCGGGGAGAGGTTATTTAAATCTACCCTTCCGCAGCGGCTAACGATACTCCCAAAGCATTTATTGTTCAAAAGATTATAGCTTATTTCAATATTTCTTACACGTCTCTTCATTTCATGGGCACTAGTGGACCCAAATATAATATCATTATTGGCACGTTGGCCGTATTTTCATAATTCAAGCTCACTTCTTTCACTTTCAAACATTATCATGGATTATTAACAACAAGGCGATTCTATTTGAGACTTTAAATATACACGTGAGCAAATAAGAGCCTCAGGCACATTGATATTTCTTACGTGATTTGGCATAATGGCTTTCATTTGAAACACGACTTGAAGTCATATCATGTTAATACACATCCCATACTTAGATCACATTCCCAAAAGATAACACAATAAGATAAGATTATTCAGAACACTTTGTTTACCCTCAAAATCGGATAACAATTGAATTTATTCGTGGTTTTAAGGATATGTGATCTAATTTGATACAAAAATGAGAAACCAAATTGAAATTAAAATTAAAGATAAAAATTGGATGCAAACCACACAAGTTAGGCGATATTGGCCTTGTTTGTTGACTGTCCTTGGGCCAAGAGACGTTACAATCGGGGTTAAAAACACAATAATCAGGCAGTACTTGCTAAAGAGATCAGAATATTGCTATATTCATGATAAGATGTGCTGCACAAATAATCAGACCCCCCCTTTATATAGTAGGATTAGGTACAATTATGTATAAGATAAAAAATCTCCTTATTTCCAAATTAAGCGGTTCCATTGATTCGTGTCGAGATTCCCGCTATGATGCTCGACCCATTAAGGATATTCTGGCTTTCCATTAATTAGTTTCGACGATCTTCCCTCGAGCATGTTCGAGGTGAAGGTCGGTTCTGAATCACGGGCTAAGGGTTCTCAAAAAAAGACGTTCTAACCTCATGTCCTGCTTTGATAAAGCTCGGGGTCAATCTTCAACCTTTCGCGTTCCGAGCCCGATTTTGCCAGTGCATAGATAGTCCCCTCGTTTTTCGGAGAGTAATGAAAAAAAGTGATATCAGCCTCAAATTCTCACCATACGAGCTCCTGATTCTTGCTCCGACGAATGGTGACTGACTCATGATGTAATTGATGTGAATAGTAGAAATGTGCCATCGACGCAACCTTTAAGGCATTAAATGCGTGTCAGTCAATGGTCTGCCGCTTCGGGATGTGAACCGCCATTTTGAGAAACTATAAATACCTTCCTTATCCATTCTTTGGAAACTTTATACTCAAATGCTTTGTGTTTTTTTAAAAGAAACTTCATCGCTCTCATCTTCAAAACCTCTTGCTTTCTGGTTTTTTGAATGCCTTCATAGGCTATGTACGAATTATATCTCCTTCTTATCGGCATCTTTTTTCTTCATCTTCTTATTCAAAAGCAATGGAAAAGACCTCAAAATCCATTCCCCAAAAAGAAACTCCCTCTTCCTCGAAGCCGAACGTCTCGCCTGTTGTCACCGAGGAAACGATACCGGAATATTTCCTAAAAATGTTCGTCCCCTCGGGGTGCCCAACTGGAGCTGATTTCAAGGTTGAGAAAACTCCCTCAATACCGGGCTGGTGTGAACCGATCTCGAGGTATGTTTGTTCGACCACCGACAGTGTTCTCGATAAGGTCAAAGAGGACTGCAACTGGGTTGGCAAGTGCATGGTAATTCCTGCGCCCGAGGAGGCAATCACTACTCACGTGGAGGGTTTTTTAAGTGTTTACACTTATCCCTCTATGTTGGGACCTTTGGACCCGGTCATCGTCCCCTTTTGTAAAAGGTACCAAGTGACACTAGGCCAAATTCATCCCTCCTTTTGGAGGATAGTTATCTTCCTCCTTTTTTTCTATTAAGATCGAAGAGTGTCCTTTCACCATTGACTACCTCATGCGTTTGTACAGTCCACGAATCTATCGAGGGGGCTAACAAAGCTCGCCCGATGGGCTAGTAAGGCCCCGTTTTCAATCATAGACGAGGATTGGGATCGAGGTTTGTTGGGCCAATTAGTTCGAGTGAAAACATCGGACCTCATTCCGACTGAGGGCATGCCATTTCTTGATAAATGGAACATGAAGCGTAAGTATACCTTTGCCTTTGGGAATTTGCTTTTCATTTCCCTTGTGTTCTTCTTCTTATCAATTTTCTATGATGCAACTGTCGCCCGAACACCGAATGCAGTTCCTCGACTCAAGGAATAGGTCGAGGGGATCGTATCACAAAAATCATATTCCGAGCATGCATGGCGCAATCTTTCGAAGGGCCTATGGGAGGCATGGTCTCACGGTGATATTTTCTCTTTAAATTACACTTGACTTAATTTTTACGCCGTCGATTATTTAACTTGCTTTGCTTCTCCTTTTGTAGGTTTATCAAAAGATGTTGAACTGAGGCCTCCGCCTGTGGACGATGATACTTACGTCGAGCCCCCTGCTTCAAAGCAAGATAAAGAGAAGAAAATGAAACGGGCTCCGAGTTCTCCTGGCTTTGAAAAGAATAGACCAAAGAAAATCTTGGCTCGTAAGCTTAAAGGAAGTGCCAATGGTCGATCAGTGTCCCTGGACATGGCCCATCGATTGAGGGATGAGCCCGAGAGGGAGGATGAAGTCTTTGACCTAGTGGCTAGAGTGTCATCCCAGTTTGAAGGGCAAGGAGCCTCCAAACCAGGGGCCGGTGAGGTCGTTGTTCATCGAGTCGGGGAAGCCGAGGTGGGACCAGGACCTAAGGCTTCCCTTGATACGAGGAAAAATGCTGCAGGGATTACATGGTCCGACTGAGATCGTCGACTCGCCTTCGTTCACAGAGTCGATGTTTAATGAGGCCCAAGTGGCAAAAGATTGCCCTCTGAAGGAAGTCCATAGATCGAAAAACCCTTTTCGTGGTTTTTTTATGGCATGGACTCGATGGCCACGGAGGATGCTATATGTTTCGGTGATTTAGAGATTCAAAGTAAGAGCTCACCCTCTGAAACAAGTGGGACTTCTTTAAGTCCGAAATTGGTTGATCGATTCCTTGCCCCAAGTGCATATCCTGATCGGAAACCCACCACTGTTTTTTCCCTTTCCGAGGATGCCCGGTTTCTTTCCGCCACCATAGGGGTGGCCAGTTACCTTCAGTGCTTAGTGAGCGAAGAAGATCAAGCCAAAATGAATGAGGTGGAGGTGCCCTGCCTGTTCAACGAAGCTCAACTGGTGTTGAATTGGGTAACTAGGGATATCCTTCATTATGTACATAGATTTTATTGCAAGCAATTGTAACATTTTCCTTTGTGCTTGCAGGCTCAGTGATCCACCACGAGGCTTTTCTCCGATATCGAGAAGAGTTCAAACGCCACGAGGCCGAGTCTGGGGAACATATTGAGAGGAAGGACACCCTTAAACTTCTCAATGAATAGCTCGAAGGGGAGGCTAAGAGCCTCCGTGCAGAACTGGAGGTTGCTCGGAAGGATCATGCTAACTTAGTCGAGCAGGTAAAAGTTTTTGACGTGAGTGATGACGAATTTGATTCAGTGACTGATGGTTAAAATATGCAGGTCCAGCAGAAACTCGATCGACTCGATCATCTTTAAACTAAGATGGATGTGGTTAAAATTGAGGTTGATGATTGGAGGGGTAAGATGGATCATCTGGCCTCAGAAAAAGAGGCAGCTCGGACAACTAACTTTAGTAGAAACCCAGCTAAGAGTGGCAAAGGAAAAAGCTGAGACCTAGACCAAAAGGGCCGAGGAACTTCAATCTCGCATTGGTTTGGTTGTCTCATATTGATATAATCTAGTGAGGGAGCTTAAAATGGCCATAGGAACATCCTGATCCGGTGATTAGATCAGTTTTGCGGCATGCCTTGTCAAGCGCTGGATTGTGCTGGATAATTTGCTTCAAGGCTGAGCGTTTGGTACAGATGTCATCTAGTGCAACGAAAATAGCCTGCCTGATGTAACCAATTTGTGGGATGGTTATGGACTGGAATTTTTCTTCAATGATGGTCATGGTCCTGCTTGCTAACAGCTTTGGAAGAGAAGAGACAAAGGCTTGCTTCAGATTGATATCGCCGCCGATCTCAAAGTATATCTTGGCCATTTTTTGAAAGTGTCTGTCAATGTCATTTCGGTCGAATGACACACACTTCATCTCGAAGAGTTGTCTACGCATTTTCTCCTGTCCTTGGCCAGTATCTCCGCAGAAAACTTCATGTAGAATGCGGATGTTGAAGGCAAAGTCTTGGGAAGTAAGAAACATATTCTTGTCTTGAAATGCAAGTGAGTTCCACCAATCTCTGAGGATTCCAGAGAATCGTGAAGTGAGTTCTGACAGGATGGCATACTTCTCGCGTTCAACCAAATTTTTGGTCACCATCCAGGTGTAGAAGTCCTGGATTCTCTGAGGCCATTGTGAAACCTTGACGTCGTCCAAGGTGAAAGTATGGAAACCAGTTCCAACTGGTTTGGACGCCATGGGTTCAAATCTTCTTTCTGGGATTGGTTCATCGGTCATACCTTCTTGTTCGTCATCTATCTCTGATACTTCTGGCTCTCTTGGCTGATTGACAAATATCGGGGGATTATCGTCTTCGGAAGAGTTCATCATGGATTCATCGCTTGATTGAAAGCTATCTTCCATTGAGTCATCTTCTGATGAATTTAGGGATTCGGACCAGGGAGTCTCTTCTTCTGATATGCATCTTGGTTGGGAGACATAGAAGTCCGGAACCTTCTGGTTAGAGATCATCAGATTTTCTGGGTTGGATCCTTTCGAACTTTCTGCATGGTCTCGTCTTTTCTTGGCTTGTTTTTGTGCTGCTTGGGCATCTTTCCGTTCCCAAACCCATTTTGCAATATCAAACTCCTGTTCTTCCTTTGCGGGTTGGGTGAAGGAGAATGGATTCCGTGAGGCAGACGGAAAAGTAGAAAAGGTGTTGTCTAAT
>MCJB01004322.1:0-10349 GCA_002018475.1 Nicotiana obtusifolia
CTCTACTGCCTCTGTATCACTAGCATGCATAACCCGCAGGGTGCGGTGTATCTGATCAATAAAAGCTTATGGGTCCTCTTTGGGGTCTGACCCAGTAAACACTGGAGGATCTAGGTTAATAAATACACGAACTCTGGTACTAACTGGTTTATCAGCATCACCGGTATTCTGCCTCTGTGTCTGAGAAGCTACCAAATTAGTCAACAATTGGACCGCAGTTCGCAAGTCCGGATATGTAGCATTGGAAGACGGGACTGGGGAAGCTGGGCGGTTTCTGATATTTTCTGGGGGAGAAGGAGTAGATGAAGTCTGGGAAGGCGTTTCACTTTGGCCTTCCATCATACGGGGCAATTGACTGGTCCCCTCTCCGGCATTTATATCAAGCCGTCCACTATTAACTTGATTTCCAGTCGAAGGCATTGCTGTAGGAAAACAAGGCAATCATTAGAGATGAACACTTACGACTTAGCTCTAAGCACGATCTAGATTCAGAAAGAAGGTAACATTCCTAAATGTCAGGTAGCCTCCTGATTATAAAATGTGGCGTGCAACACACCTATAATCAAGACCCTACTAGACATGGCTCATAGACAATTCCTAGGACACGACCTTGCTCAGATACCACTTCCTATCACGCCCCGCCCGGCGGGCCCGCGACACGAGCACCGGACCCCGCTTGCAGAGTGCCGGCGAACCCTTCGCCTGACTGCCCTTATTACTTATAAGGTGTATCGCACTCACATGGATAGCAAGTGATAATATAACAACAGTGGTAATAATAACATTAGCCTTCCGTGATATTGTACTACATCATAAGCATGCATTTATACACAACGTAGCCAACTAGGCTACAATACAAAACCAAACAACATGGTACATATGTTTGCCGACACGGCGATTCCACTACACATAGCCCAACACTTATCTATGCACATGCTAACAATTGTCAATTGAGCCTCTATAGAAACATGCAAAATACAACCTACGTCGGAACAGGGCCCCGACATGCCCAATACATCTATACAAAAATGCATACCCAAGTATAGCAAGTCCGGAAGATGAACCTTGCTATGTCTGCTGAACTGGTAGTCTACTGTGGTGGGGGAGCTCCGTCTGTCAATCTATTAGGACCTGCAGCACGATATGCAGCGTCCACAAAATAAAGGACGTCAGTATAAAATATGTACTGAGTATGTAAGACAGGAGTACAATGTGGAAACAATACTATAGGCATTAGGATAGAAACCGACAGCTCATAGCGACTGAATCGCCTCTGAAGACGGCTAACCGTAACAGTATCATCATAGGACCTATTTCCATCATTACAGAGATTAAGATAGATTTCCGCCCTTACAAGGTTTGCCAGTTTCATATACGTTCACATTACCGGATGCATTACATAATCATTACCTTCGACCACTTCCTGCGCCACTGTGGGCTTGTCATTTTCATATTCATTTAATGATACCGTAACCGATTACACAAACGTACCATGCTAAATCACATAGTCATTACTTTAAACAATTACATTACATACACCCATGCAAAATCATAATTAATAAACATGCCTCTGTGGGCTTTATCGTTAACTTCCCAACTGATCAGTGGTGACTGCCCATCCGAATCTTAGTTCGGCCTGGTGTTAATATAAATGCACGATAGGTGCCTGCCCGGCCGACTTACAGAACGGCTCGGTGTATAACTGCCCGTCCGGCTTTAGCTCGGCCTGGTGTAATAAAACATATACATATATATAGTCGCATAGTAGGTGCCTGCCCGGCCGACCTATAGAACGGCTCGGTGTATAAACAACTATTGCATGCTAGACTCATTTAATCATTTCTTCATTAGGCGTGGTCATACAAATTCAATCATACATACACACACATATACACGCAACACATAGCAAGCTTACTCACGACTTATGTCCTCACTTGTTATACTACTTATTACCCCTTCTTCCTCATGTACTTACGAATATCTTTTTATCGACATAATTATAGGACTCGAAGACTTCCATCAACATTATTACTACGAAGCAAAGGTAATCTTTTCATGAAGGGGAGAACAACATACGCAATACTAGCTTCTAAGAGTAGAGTAATCTTTGGGACTCATTTGTAGCATTGTATTCAATAGGAATCGTGCAGAAGAAAGAACGGTATAGTCTTACATACGTGATGCTTATTGCGTCGGCTCTTGGCTACGCAATTCGTCACAATTCTTTAATCTACAATTTAAGAATAGCTTAACGGTTACTTACTACGCTTGAAAGGCATTATCAACCAAAATTCCCAAATTTCATGTAGCGATTATCTACACTCCTTCTTCCCCTGAACTTCATTAAGGGTATGTAAAGCACATGCAACCTATTTACAACCCACAATGTTCATGATTCATTGTTGTTTAACTTAATTTATTTGACTCTGCAGCTCCTATTTCTATTTTAAGTTCCCATACGCACATAACCCACCTACCATGAGTGTTTGGGGAAAACCACATGAAAGGGAGTAGTAACTTACCTTGCATGCGAAATTATTCCGCCTCCTTCATTGATTCCTTCAATTTCTAGGTCTTTGTCCACAAATGGGGTTTGTAGAAGGAGTAGGGATTCAGCTATTGACCCTCTTTGTTCTTCAATTCCTTTGTTTACTTTCGTTAACCTTCAACCGAGGATTTGGAAGAGGGAATTTGGTGGCTTTGATGCTATGACTTGAGAGAAGTCTTTGGGGGCTTTTTCACTCTTGCTGGGAATCAGAAAAATGAGGAAGGGACAGGTTTGGGGTCCCTTATATAGGTCTAGGGGTAAAAGCCATGGACCTGAAAATGTCCAAAATGCGATCGCATACCCGTCGCAGACAGGGTATGCGGTCCGCAGTTTGGTCACAGATTCTGCCCTAGAAAATCTGTCGCACTATGCGACGCAGAAGGGCCAGAAATGCGGTTCGCATTTCCAAAATGCGATCGCATTCTGGTCGCATTTCGGACATCAGTTCAGCCCAGTGTTCTGCCTCACTCTGCGATGGGGGATGTTCATTCTGCGATCGCATTCACCAAATGCGATCGCATTTTGGGTCGCATTTTTGACAATCCCCCAGCCCAGGGTTCTGTTCCACTCTAGTGGGACCTGTCAATTCTGCGGTCGCATTTGTCTTCTGCGGTCCGCATTTTGCTACTTTTGCTTCCTTTGAAATTTTTAGACCATTTTCCGGGTTCTTAATTCCTTTTACGTAACTACCCCTTTAGCATAATTAAATGAATGTATTTTTATGAGTTGTAACAAAACGACTAAACAAGTCCAACACGCAATAGTTATTTTATACACCGAACCGTTCGGTAAGTCGGCCGGGCAGGCACCTAGTGTGCAATTATATATAGAAGTATGTGTTTTACTACACCGGGCCGAGCTAAAGTCGGACGGACAGTTACACACCGAGCCGTTCTATACGTCGGCCGGGCAGGCACCTATTGTGCAATTATATAAACACCAGACCGAACTAGATTCGGATGGGCAGTCACCACTGATCAGTTGGGAAGATAACGACAAAGCCCACAGAGGCATGTTTATTGATTACGATCCTGCATGGGCGTATGTAATTGTTTAAAGTAATGACTATGTGATGTATGTGGTAGCAATAACTTATATGAAAATGACAAGCCACAGTGGCGCAGGTAGTGGCTTAAGGCAATGATTACGTAACGCACCCGGTGATGTGAATGTATTTGAAATGCAAACTCGCAAAGGTAATAGTATAATGCTGTAATGATGGAAATAGGCAATATAGCAACGACGAAATGGAAGCATGTAATTAGACATAAATATTACTACGTGTTATGGTTAGCCGCCCTCAGAGGCAATTCCTTTGTTACGAGTTATATGTTTCTATCCTGATGTCTATATTACTGCTCATATATTGCGTTTCATGTCTTACATTCTCAGTACATTTTCCGTACTGACGTCCTTTACTTTGTGGACGTTGCATTTCGTGCTGCAGGTCCCAATAGATTGATTGACGGAGCTCCCCCACCACAGTAGACTACCGGTCCAGTAGACACTAGCAAGATTCATCCTTCGGACTTGCTACATTTTGGTATGCTTATATTAGAGACATTTTGGGCATGTCGGGGCCCTGTTCCGACGTAGGATGCTTTGTGTTTATTCTCATAGAGGCTCATTAGACAATGTCAGTCATATGTAGACAAATGTTGGGTATGTATGTTTGTAAACCCTATGTCTAAACCATGATAATGCGCTTCCACGGATTTGTATATGTATATGTATGCGCACGGAGAATGGCTCCGATGGCGGTTCAATTTAATGATCTTTTTGTTTGAAATAATAAGTAAAAGAAAGAAAATGAGTTAACGGTGACGAAGGGTTCGCCGGTACTCTGCAAGCAGGGTCCGGTGCCCATGTCGCGGGCTCGCCGGGCGAGGCGTGACAAGAAGTGGTATCAGAGCAAGGTCGTGTCCTAGGAATTGTCTATGAGCCGTGTCGAATAGGGTCTTGATTATAGGTGTGTTGCACGCCACATTTTTATAATCAAGAGGTTACTTGACATTTAGGAATGTTACCTTCTTTCTCAATCTAGATCGTGCTTAGAGTTAAGTCGTAAGTGTTCATCTCTAATGCTTGCCTTGTTTTCCTACAGCAATGCCTTCGGCTAGGAAGCAAACCAATAGTAGACGGCTTGACCTGAATGCCGGAGAGGGGACCAGTCAGGTGCCCCACATGATGGAAGGCCAAAGTGAGACGCCTTCTCAGACCTCCTCTACTCCTCCTCCCCCGGAGGATATCAGAAGTCGCCCAGCTTCCCCAGTCCCTTCTTCCAATGCTGCAGACCAGGACTTGCAAACCGCGGTCCAGTTGTTGACTTGTTTTGATGCAATATAATTGCTCTGATACCAACTGATGCAATATAAAAAGCGGAAACAAGAAAACAAAAGATAGAAGTAAGACGCTCAATGAACTTGTTACAACCCGTAAAAAATACGTACATTTAATTATGCAAAAGGGTAGTTTACGTAAAAAGGGACCAAGAACCCAGGAAATGGTTTAAAGTTAAGAAAAGAACAAAAGTGTCAAAATACGATCGAAATGCGGACCGCATAATTAAAATGCGATCGCAGAACTGACATGTTCCATCGCAAAATGGAACAGAGTTCTGGGCTGAAGCTATGTCTAAGATGCGGCCAAAATGCGAACCGCAGAACTAAAATACGGACCGCAGAATCGACACCCCCATCGCAGAATGAGGCAGAACACTGGGCCAAACCAATGTCCAAAATGCGACCAGAAATGCGATCGCATTTTGGAAATACGAACCGCATTCTGGCCCCTTCTGCGTCGCATAATGCGACAGAACTTTAAGGCAAGATCTGCGGCCAAAATGTAAACCGCATACCTGTCTGCGACGGGTATGCGATCGCATTTCTGACCTTTTTCAGGTCCGTGGATTCTTACACCTAGACCTATAAAAGGGACCCCAACCCCGTCCCTTCCTCATTTTTCTGATTCCCAGCAAGAGTGAAAAGACCCAAAGACTTCTCTCTCAAGCCCTAGCATCAAAGCCACCAAATTCCCCTCTTCCGAACCCTAGGTTGAAGGTTGAAGGAAGTAAACAAAGGAATTGAAGAACATAGAGGGACACTAGCTGAATCCTTGCTCCTTCTACAAACCCCATTGAGGGCAAAGACCTAGAAATTGAGGAATAAGAGAAGAAGGCTGAATAATTCACATGCAAGGTAAGTCACTACTCCCTTTCATGTGGTTTTCCCCTTAAACATGCATGATGGAAGGGTTGCATGCTGGTGAGAACTTAAAAGAGTATGAATAGGAGCTCCAGAGTCAAATAAGTAAAGTTAAACCAAATGAATCATGAACATTGTGGGTTATAAATAGGTTGCATGTGCTGTACATACCCTTAACGAAGTTCAGGGGAAGAAGAGTATAGAGAATCACTACATGGAATTTGGGGAATTTTGGTTAATAATAGCTATCAAGCGTAGTAAGTAACCGTTAAGCTATTCTTTAATTGTAGATTAAAGAATTGTGGCAAATTGCGTAGCCGAGAGCCGACGCAATAAGCACCAGGTATGTAAGACTATACCGTTCTTTCTTTTGCACGATTCCTATCAGATACAATGCCCGAATGAGCCCCAAAGAATATTCTATTCTTAGAAGCTAGTATTGCGTATGATGTTCCTCCCTCCACGGATTGATTATTCTCTGTTCATGGTGATAACGTTGATAGAAGTCCTTGAGCCCCATAATTTTATTGTTAAAAAGGCTTTCTAAATTATGTGATAAAGAAGGGTAATAAATGTAACAAATCAAGAACACAAGTCCGTAAATAAGATTGAAATGTATGATGCGAATGAATCTGTGTGTGTGCTTGATTAATATGTTATGAATGACCGAGCCTAATAATGGCCGGGTAGTTGTGACCGAGCCTAGCATGGCTGGGTACGAGCCTACAGAGGCGTATGTTATGATGACCGAGCATAATAATGGCCGGGTAGTTGTGACCGAGCCTAGAAATGGCCGGGTATTATTATGAGCCCCATGGAGGAATGTGTGTGATTGTATGAGGTAATGGTTATGTAAATGGTTGCGGTAGCAATTAATGAATATGAAAATGGCAAGCCCGCAGCGGCATAGGTATTGGGTCCAAAGTAACGATTAAGTAATGTGACCGGTAACAACAAATGTATATGAAACTGGCAAGCCTGGTAAGGGAAAAAAATATATCTCTGTAATGATGGAAATGGGTGTTATAATGATAATGTTATGGTTAGCTGCCCTCAGAGGCAATTCCGTCGTTATGAGTTGTCTGTTTCAATCCTGATGCCTATATTACTGCTCTTATATTGTGTTTCCGTCTTACATACTCAGTACATTTTCTGTACTGACGTCCTTTATTTTGGTGGATGCTGCATATCGTGCTGCAGGTCCTAATAGATTGGCAGACGGAGCTCCCCCACCGCAGTAGGTCTCCAGTTCAGCAGGCATAGCAAGATTCATCTTTCGGACTTGCTATAATTGGGTATGCATTTTGTGTAGACATTTTGGGCATGTCGGGGCCATGTTCCGACATAGGATGTGTTGTGTTTATTCTCATAGAGGCTCATTAGACATAGACAATGTCAGTAGTGTAGGGAAAAATATTGGGCATGTATGTTTGTGAACCTTATGTCTAAAGTATGTTAATACGCTTCCACGGATTTGTATATGTATATGTATGTGCACGGAGTGTGTCTCCGGTGACGGTTCAGTTTAATGATCTTTTTGTTTGAAGTAGTAAGTAAAAGAAAGTAAATAAGTTAACGGTGACAAAGGGTTCGCCGGTACTCTTCAAGCAGGGTCCGGTGCCCGTGTCACGGGCCCGCCGAGTGGGGCGTGACAGGAAGTGGTATCAGAGCAAGGTTGTGTCCTAGGAATTGTCTATGAGCCGTGTCTAGTAGGGTCTTGATTATAGATATGTTGCGCGCCACATTTTATAATCAGGAGGCTACCTGACATTTAGGAATGTTACCTTCTTCCTGAATCTAGATCGTGCTTAGAGCTAAGTCGTAAGTGTTCATCTCTAATGATTGCCTTGTTTTCCTACAACGATGCCTTCGACTGGAAAGCAAGTTAATAGTGGACGGCTTGATATAAATGCCGGAGAGGGGACCAGTCAATTGCCCCATATGATGGAAGGCCAAAGTGAGACGCCTTCTCAGACTTCCTCTAATCCTCCTCCCCCAGAAAATATCAGAAACCGCCCATCTTCCCCAGTCCCGTCTTCCAATGCTACAGACCCGGACTTGCGAACTGCGGTCCAATTGTTGACTAATTTTGTAGCTTCTCAGACACAGAGGCAGAATACCGGTGATGCTGATAAACCGGGTACTACCAGAGTTCGTGTATTTATTAACCTAGATCCTCCAGTGTTTACTGGGTCAGACCCTAAAGAGGACCCACAAGCTTTTATTGATCAGATACACCGCACACTGCGGGTTATGCATGCTAGTGATACAGAGGCAGTAGAGTTGGCTTCTTATCGGCTACGAGATCTAGCAGCTTCCTGGTATGATAGTTGGGAGAGATCCAGGGGTCCAAATGTGTTACAACCCGTACAATTCGTTTACTTAATTATGCTAAAGGGGTAGTTACGTAAAAAGGACCAAGAACCCGGAAAATGGTCAAAAAATTTTTTCAATGGAAACAAAAGTAGCAGAGTGCGGTCAAAATGCGGACCGCATAACACATATGTGACCGCAGAATTGACAGGTTCCATCGCAGAGTGGAACAGAACCTTGGGCTGGGAGATTGTCAAAATTGCGACCTAAAATGCGATCGCATTTGGTAAATGCGATCGCAGAATGGACACCCACCATCGCAGAGTGAGGCAGAACACTGGGCCAAACTGCTGTCCAAAATCCGACCAGAATGCGATCGCATTTTGGAAATGCGAATCGCATTTCTGGCCCTTCTACGTCGCATAGTGCGATAGATTTTATAGGGCAGAATCTGCGACCAAAATGCGGACCGCATACCCTTTCTGCGACGGGTATGCGATCGCATTTTGGACATTTTCAGGTCCGTGGCCTTTTATCCCTAGGCCTATATAAGGGACCCCAAACCCGTCCCTTCCTCATTTTTTTTCTAATTCCCAGCAAGAGTGAAAAGCCCCCAAAGACTTCTCTCAAGCCCTAGCATCAAAGCCACCAAATTCCCCTCTTCCAAACCCTAGGTTGAAGGTTGACGGAAATAAACAAAGGAATTGAAGAACATAGAGAGTCAATAGCTGAATCCCTGCTCCTTCGACAAACCCCATTTGTGGACAAAGTCCTAGAAATTGAACGAATCAAGGAAGGAGGCTGAATAATTCGCATGCAAGGTAAGTTGCTACTCCCTTTCATGTGGTTTTCCCCCAAACGTTCATGGTAGGTGGGTTATGTGCGTATGCGAACTTAAAAATAGAAATAGGAGCTGCAGAGTCAAATAAACTAAGATAAACAACAATGAACCATGAACATTGTGGGTTGTAAATAGGTTGCATGTGCTGTACATACCCTTAATGAAGTTTAGGGGAAGAAGGAGTGTAGAGAATCACTACACGAAATTTGGGAATTTTGGTTAAATATAGTTATCAAGCGTAGTAAGTAACCATTAAGCTATTCTTTAATTGTAGATTAAAGAATTGTGACGAATTGCGTAGCCAAGAGCCGACGCAATAAGCACCAGGTATGTAAGACTATACCGTTCTTTCTTTTGCACGATTCCTATTGAGTAAAATGCCACAATGAGCCCCAAAGATTATCCTACTCTTAGAAGCTAGCATTGTGGATGTTGTTCTCCCCTTCATGAAAAGATATCCTTGCTTCGTAGCGATAATGTTGATGGAAGTCCTGGAGTCCTATAATCATGTGGTTAAAAGATGTTCTTAATTATATGAGCAAGAAGGATAATAAAGGTAACAAGTCATGAACACAAGTCCTAAGTAAGCTTGCAATGTAATACGTGTGTTGTGTTGTGTGTATGATTGAATTCTTGTGACCGCGCCTAGAAAAAAGGCAGGGTATGTTGTGACCGCGCCTAGTAAAGGCCGGGTATAAGCCCACAGAGGCAGATGATAAGGAGCCCACAGAGGCAGATGATAAGGAGCCCACAGAGGCATATGATAATGAGCCCACAGAGGCGTACGATGATGATGAGCACATAGAGGCGTATGTGATCGTATGTGATTGTGTGTGATTGTATGTGATTTTACATGGTATCTTCATGTAACTGGATACGGTATCATTAAATGAATATGAAAATGACAAGCCCACATTGGCGCAGGAAGTGGTCGAAGATAATGATTATGTAATGCATCCGGTAATGTGAACGTATATGAAACTAGCAAACCTTGTAAGGGCGAAAATATATCTCAATCTCTGTAATGATGGAAATAGGCCCTATAATGATAACATTATGGTTAGCTGCCCTCAGAGGCAATTTCGTCGCGATGAGCTGTTTGTTCCTATCATAATGCTTATATCACTACTTTCATGTTGTATTCCTTTCTTACATACTCAGTACATATTTCGTACTGACATCCTTTATTTTGTGGACGCTGCATATCATGCTGCAGGTCCTAATAGATTGGCAGACGGAGCTCCCCCACCGCAGTAGGCCACCAGTTCAGCAGACCTAACAAGATTCATCTTTCGGACTTGCTATAATTGGGTATGCATTTTGTATAGATGTCTTGGGCATGTCGGGGCCCTGTTCTGACGTAGGTTGCATTTTTGTATGTTTCCATATAGGCTCAATAGACAATTGTCAGTGTATGTATAGACAAGTGTTGGGCTATGTATAA
>MCJB01004324.1:0-127291 GCA_002018475.1 Nicotiana obtusifolia
TGAAGAAAAGTTCCAGTCCATAACCATCCCCCAAATTGGTTACATCAGGCAGGCTATTTTCATCGCATTAGATGACATTTGTACAAAGCTCTTAGCCCTAAAGCAAATTATCCAGCACAATCCAGCGGTTGACAAAGCATGCCGCAAATCTGATCTAATCACTGGATCAGGATGTTCCTGCCACACGTCCAGACGACGTAAAGAATTCAGGAGGTTCAGATGGCCAAGAATTCCAGATGGAAAATCAAAATCCAAGAGGCGCACAAAATATTTCAGACGCAGAAGGCCAGGAAATTTTCACAAGAAGAACATATGCTTTATCTGCCATAAGATTGGACATTTCGCAAAAAATTGTCCCCGATCAAGAAGATCTGTCAAACTCCTTAGAGATTGAAGATTACACTGGCATACATCTTGCAAAGGAGGAGGACCTTGAATCCATATTCTCTGTGGATGATGAACCCAATGAAGAAACTTTATTCTCTCTCGATATTTATGAAGATCAAGGCAATGATCAGTACCAAATTTCAGAACCAGTGATCGAGGCCCGAGAGGAGATCAATGCTCTCACAGTTGTTCCTCAAGTAGAACTCAAAGTATATTCATCCAAATGGGATAAACCAGCTCGAGTTATTGCTTTCATTGACACCGGAGCTGCTTCCTCACTCATAAATCCTGCTGTTCTCCTTGAAGATCAATGGGTGCCGCATTTAAAGATTTCAACACTGCATCAAATGCAATCTTAACCACAACCGTCATTACAAAGCACCCGATCAGCATTGAGTTCTTTCCAGCATTGAAGTACAGAACCAAGCTGCTAGGGTTGGATGTGCCAGGAAAAAATCTTATTATTGGATTTGACATTTACAGGAAACTTAGAGATCAACTCCAGATCAAGGTTAACGGGATAGCTTTTAAAAAGCAGTTCAGACCTTTTTCTGAGATTCCAAGGCTATTCCAAATAACCAATGACGAACAAATCAAAGAGATTGAGCAAAATCTCATTGAACATTCATGTGCTGAATCCCACAAGGATTTCATAAAGAAAGGAAAAATCCCATTATGGAAAAACCAAGAGTTTTTTATCAAGCTCCCTTTCAAGAAAAATGAAAACATCAATCCGACAAAGGCCAGTCATTCAGGCATGAATCCAGATCATCTTCAGCTTGTAAAGAAAGAATGCAAAGAACTTTTGGAATTTGATCTGATAGAGCCGTCGGATTCACAATGGTCATGCGAAGCATTTTATGTCAACAAAAGAGCTGAGCAGACAAGAGGAAAACTCAGGTTAGTTATTAATTACCAGCCACTAAACCATTTCTTCCAAGATGATAAATTCCCCATCCCAAATAAACTCACTCTTTTCTTCCACTTAGCCAAGGCCAAATATTTTTCCAAGTTTGATTTAAAATCTGAATTTTAGCAATTGGGAATCCACCCTGAAGAACGACCCAAAACGGGATTTTGCATCCCCGATCATCACTTCCAGTGGAAAGTCATGCCCTTCGGGTTGAAAACTGCACCCTCCTTGTTCGAAAAAGCTATGATAAAAATCTTCCAACCCATCCTCCATACCTCCTTAGTTTACATTGATGACATCCTGTTATTTAGTGATACATTGGAAGAACATGTCAACTTTCTTCGTCAATTTGAGACATTAGTAACACAGTACGAAATCATGCTCTCAGCAAAAAAGATGGTTCTTGCTCAAAAGGAGATTGATTTTTGCGGAATGCATTTTGCCCAAGGTGAATACAATCCAGGATCACATATATGTCAGGAATTACTTAAATTTTCAAATACCAACCTCACAACAAAGCAGATGCAACAGTTCTTGGGTGTAATAAATTATGTAAGAGATATCATCGCAAATATCTCTACATACATTTCTCCGCTCACAGAAATGCTCAAGAAAAATGTACCATCATGGGGAGAGAAACAGGATGAAGCAGTCAGAAAAATAAAGGAGATATGTAAAAATGTCAAGTCTCTCTACATCCCTTCAGATGGAAAGAAGATACTACAAACTGATGCCAGCCATGAATATTGGAGTGCTGTTCTATTTGAAGAAAAAGATGGCCAGAGGAAAATATACGGATACGCCAGTGGAAAGTTTAAAGATGCCGAGCAACATTATCACTCGACTTTCAAGGAAATTCTTACAGTAAAGAATGGAATCAAGAAA
Source organism: Nicotiana obtusifolia (assembly GCA_002018475.1). Classification (NCBI taxonomy): domain Eukaryota; kingdom Viridiplantae; phylum Streptophyta; class Magnoliopsida; order Solanales; family Solanaceae; genus Nicotiana; species Nicotiana obtusifolia. Next base: position 2,186 of record MCJB01004324.1, read on the forward strand.
TTCAATTTCTTCCTTATTCATACAGAATTTCTAATAGAAATGGATATGAAGGCTTTCCCAAAGATGATCCGGATAAATTCAAAAATTATCCCCAATCCTCAGATTCTTAGATGGGCTCAATGGTTCTCTCCATACAAGTTTCAAGTCAAGCACCTGAAAGGAAAGGATAATATTCTCGCAGATTTTCTGTCGCGACCGGAAGAATTCTCAAAAAGATTTCCCATAGCAAAACTGAAGTCAAAGCTAGAGAGCCAATTAGCCACATCTTTATGCTTTCAAATACACCAAGAACAGCTTCATTAAAGCCAACAGATCATCCACCAGAGTTGTTCAACCTCATGGATCCCTTTGATCAGTCAATTATTATGGAATGAGCTCCAAGTTTTCCGGCAATATGGAGGATCCATTCTCAAGCCTTATGGTGTCAATCCAGAATATCCGTTCTGCCATATATTCATAGCTCAAGCCAAGGATTTTCCACAAGAACTACTGTGGTTTTTCTGGTATCTATGCCATTAGTATTACATTTTCATGGAATTCAAATGCAACGTCTTCAAGGATTTTGATAACATTGCACCAGCCCTTAGAGTATTTTTACTATGGTTCAAGCCTAAAAGATATTGAAATGTTTCAGCGATTCCTACGCAGCAAAGATATTCATGTTTTATAGGCCACTAAATATCATTAATGGAAAAGTCCAGGCACAAGCAGAGGCATCATTCTGGTGGAATTTCCTGTATCCATTTTATCAATAGAGGAAGAATATAGCGAGGCACAAAGAATCCTTTTTCAGCAAAATAGATGCATCCCGAAAGAGATATGGCCAAAAGATTGGGCAAGCTGGAATTATACCAATACTCATCCTCACTGGAAAAGAGTTCGGGAAGCAGCAAAAGAATATCAAACACCATATGAAGTCATCCTAGAAAAGATCACTCATGACATTTCCAGATTAAAGTTGCGGATTACATCTCTCAATCCAAAGGAGAAGGAACATAGCAGGGAAGAACCGTCAAGTTCCAGGCGTTACTTCACAAGGTCTTCAAAAAGATGCCTAGAAGACAATTCTATGATCGATAAAGGATAATTATCTTAATCCCTGATAATCCCACCATAATCCTACATTACCTACCAAAAAACCCTCAAAAAATATCCTACCCATGCCAAGACAAATTTCCACATATTTCCATACTATCCGGGCCCCACTTCACCTTGTTTTCACATGCCCCCACATGCTTCGTCACATGCAACCTAATACTTTCACATGGTGTCACATGCTCCCTCATACTTTCACATGCTACACCATGTATATTTCACCCCGTTCACATGTTTTCAGGTGTTTTTAGTTATTTTGCCTAAAGTCCTTCACATGCCAAGAGGGACCCGCTTGTAGATAAGTTTTCCATGTAAGATAGGTTTATTTTATCCAGAAAGTTTGTCTTGTAATAACCTCCTAGTTCTATATAAAAGAGGCCTTGTAGTAGTTGGAGGATCATCTTAGAACCATCTTAAAAACCATCTTGTAAACATCGTGTAACCTTTGTAAATCTCTTGTGATATATTACATATGAGTGCTTTCTAAATTTCCCTCTTGTTCTTTCTTTCGAATGGATGGAAACACGGTCCATGTATGAAAATAAAGTAAGAATACTCTTTGAAAGTTAGCTTATTGTAGTACGAAAGTTTTCTGAGTTATGAACAACTAACGTTGGTTATAGTACAAAAGTTTTCTGAGTTGTGTAGCTTGGCAAGCCGTTCCTAATGGGTTGTTTAAGCCAGCCCCTTTTTGTAGGAAAAATTTTGCGACTATAAACAAATTAACTGTTTGTGTAGCTTGGCAAGCCGTCCCTTATGAGTTGTTGAAGCCAGCCCCTTTTGTAGGAAAACTTTCGTATCTATGATTTAGCTTGCTTTCCTGGAGTCTCTTGCTTTGTTCCTCGTACTGTGATAAATCTTAAGATTGAGTGCTAATCTCTTAAGTGAGTTTGGTAAATGGAAAGTAGAGGAGGAAGAGTTTGGAGTTCACCATGACCTACATGATAGAACAAAAGTCCTTGATGAGTAAAGTCAAAATTCTTGAAGCTCAAATGTTACATTAGAACTATATGTGCATGAAAATTTGACTTGTCACCTTGTTGATAATGCATGAGTAGTGTGGGTAATTATTGGTCCCAACTGATGTGTGACTGGCTCACCTTTAACTCGGTGAAATGACCCTTAACTCTAGGAGGTGGGAACTAATTTATTTGCTCGAGGATAAGAAAAGACTTAAGTTTGGGGGAGTTGATAAGGAGGGATTTTGACTACTCATTAGCACCTTTTTGGTTTTTTTTTTTAGTTCGAAAGTATTGATTTATGTTCCCGAAACTAATAAAAGTGTTCAAATTGCAGAACTGTTGGAAGTTTGGTCTCCCATGATGAAATCTGACTCAAAAAGGAGTGTTCCGAATCACAAAGCAAGAAAGGGCGCAGAACTTAAGAAGTGCGTTCCGTAGAAGGATTTCTGCAACCTCAGAAGAAAGTGCGGACCGTGGAGTTCCATCTGCGGCTGCAGATCAAGTGAATGAGCCCAGCAAGAATTTGGACAATGTGCAGACCGCACATGAATTGTGTGGCCGCAGAACAAGGTCTACACAGACCAATGATTCAAAGTTCAGAGAGTGTGCGAAAGACCAAGACCTGAAGCCTTGCTGAAGTGTGGACCGCACAAGAATTGTGTGGCCGCAGAAGATGCTTTACAGTCGCAATCCAGAATTATGCGACTGCAGAATCCAAGATCTTATGAACTAAAGAAATATGCGGACCACACATGAAATTGTGTGGCCACAAAACCTCTCGAGGGAAATTTTTGTCAGTGAATTTTGGGCCATTATAAATAGACGAGTTTTACATTTTTAGGTCAAGTTTTGAACTTTGAGTTGTTGTAACCGTTACATTTTGCCATTTTAGGATTTTTGTGATTGTTTTAGGTCTTAAACATCATATTTTACCATTCTAGTCTTATATTATGAGTTTAATTAGCATTTATTCTTTATTTTCTTCAATTCTCACTATGAGTAGCTAGATTCTTACTAGGGTTGTGACCCAACCCTAATATGTAAACCTTATGGGTGTTTTATTTAATGCTTGTTTATGATTAGGTGTTGATTATTTAGCTTAGTTGATGCTTCAATTTTAGAATAAATGGTTGCAAACATTGATTCATGCCTTTTTGACTTGGTCTCCACTTGAGAAAGGGGGACCTAGTCTAGGATAACATGGCTAACAAGGAATTAGGCTAATTGAGGGTTTGATTAGCCTAATTAAAGGGTTCAAACTAGAGGTTGTGAGAACCCGACTTGAGCTCATATCAACTATTTTGTTGGATACTCATTTGGGCTTGAGAAAGCAAAATTGGGCAAACCACTCTTTGACCGAGAGGTATTGAGTGGGTAACGTAGAGTTAAGAACTATAATATACCCCAATCAAAAAAACAAGTATTAACGTATTTAACTCATTAGGCGAACACCTAGGTTATGATCACATCCCTAGGCTTTTTAATTATTTGAAAAAACACCAAAAACACTCATTCGCTTATAGTTTCTTTTCTTAGCTTATAATTGCTAAACTAAAATTAGTCTTAGAAATCAAAACCTGTTATTTGGAAGCATAATTTAGTTATTCCATTCGCTTTCGTCAAGTGTATACTCCTAAAACCCATTATAACTCCCTATGGAAATCGACCTCGACTCTTGGGTACTAATCTTCCAATGAACGTTTCCACTCACTATTGAGTGCGGATTGGACGAGGATCACTGTTCGCTTAGCTTTGAAATATTTGCTAAGTAAGAAGGAGTCCAAGCCGTGTCTGATGCGGTAGGTGTTGTTGCTCCAAGAATTTGACTTAACTCTCAAGGATAGAAAGGGCACAGAAAATCAAGTCGCCAATCATCCATCTCGACTTGAGAGACCTCTTATAGAGAGTGGAAATAAGGGAACTGTTTTTGGACGAACAGATTTTCTCCATTGTTGTGGTCTCCAAAAGACCGTCCTGGTATGCTGATTTTGCCAAATTTTTTGCTAGTGGATGGTTGCGTGTGACCTCTTTCGTGATCAAAGAAGGCAGCTTCAATGTGAGGTAAAAAGTTATTTTTTGAATGACCCCTTTTTTTTAAATTGTGTGCAGATGGTGTGATTCAAAGATGTGTACCTGAAGGAGAGAACACAAGCATTCTATCTCATTGCCATGATGGAGCAGCTAGAGGACACTATGGCAGAAATCGCACTGTAGCAAAGGTCATGGAAGCCGATTTCTATTGGCCTACTTTGAACAAAGACGTGGGGGCGTATGTAGCTCCTTGTGACAACTGCCAAAGGGCAGGTAACATTAGCAAAAGGGATGAGATGCCGCAGGTGAACACAGGTTGTTGCATGGGAAATCACAGTTCAAGTTAATGTATGGGAAATCATGTCACCTACCTGTTGAGATAGAACATAAAGGTTATTGCGCAATTAAGTTGCTTAATCTTGATCTTATTCTTGCAGGTGAACACAACTTGTTGTAGATGAATGAATAGAGGAGTTTAGATAGGATGCGTATAAGAATATGCAAAATTTTAAGGAAAAGACAAAGAGATGGCATGATCGTCTGATTAAGCCAAAAGAGTTTCATGAAGGAGACAATGTCTTGCTAAACAATAGTAGACTTAGGTTGTTTCCCAGAAAATTCAAGTCAAGAAGGACGATGGTGAAGCATGTCTCACCATATGGCTCTATTGAGATCTAAGATGAGGAAAGAAAGAGAGCTTTAAGGTGAATTGCCACAGGTTGAAACCGTACCTTGTTGGAAGATTTGACAAGCAATCCTCTAGCATAGTGATCAAATGACAACTATAACTTAGAACTAGTTCTAACCTTTTTTCTTGCCTTTGTAGAGTGGTTTAGATGATTGTAGATTAAAATTAATCGAGTGTAGAAGTTTTGACACTTGTAGGGACTTGTATTGGCATGAATCAGACACAAAATAAGTATAAAATAGAGTTGGTGAGCAAAATGTGAGCTAAAGAGCAAAAAGTGACAGAACTCTGAGAAAAATGATCTAGCGCGCCGCGTGGAGCACCGCACCCTGCGCTGTGCCAGGCCAAAAGCACCCTCTAATTAAAAAGGTTAATCCTCTGAACTTCCCCATTACCGCGGCGCACGGGGCATCGCACCCTGTGGCATGGTAGTGTTAAATTTCGGCCAGGTTTGAGTAAAAATAGATAAAAATAAATAAATAAGTAAATAAAAAAGAAAAGAAAGAGTCAGTTTTTTTTCTTGTTTGGAACGCCCACCCTCTCCCCCCTCAAGACCCCAGCCCTATTTCTTTTTCACCCCATCCCCTTCTTCTTTTCTCCATTCTCTTTCTCTCCTTATCTAACCTATCTCCCTCTCATCCCAACATTTCCTCTTTAAGAGGTTGTTTCCAGCGATCGAACCCGTGACTTCTTAGTCATATAGCAGCAACTTTACCAGTTACGCCAAGACTCCCCTTCAACTTAGGCTAGTGATTTATATTAGAAATTTCGGGTGTTTAAGTCACTTATTATCAATTTTAACATACAAACACGTAATTATTCATTCACAAAGTCATTTTAGCACTTTATGCTTATCAACTGCTTTTAATTAGTTAAATGAACAGGCTCTAGAAAATATGTTCTTGTAAAGTAGAAAAATTTATACAAAGTCTCACTAAGGATACATATTGATTAGTATAAAGAATATGGAGAAATATTTGTAGACATGTTGGATAGGGTGTTCTCTTTTGTATTGTTGGATACGCGCGATAATAGCTTTCTTGTTGCTAATGATGCGATTGGAATTACCCCCCTCTGTATTCGTTGGGGACTTGATGGTAAGATTTTCAATACAATTTTCCAAGTAAAAATTAAAACTGAAGCTATTCCAATTTACTATTGGAGAATCTTGATATATGTTATTTGGTATTTGGTTGTGTATGGATATCATCTGAGATAAAGGGATTAAATGATGATTGTGAACATTTTGAAGTTTTCCCTCCCGAGCACTTGTGCTCGAGCAAGAATGGCGGGTTTAGGAGATGGTACAATCCTCAATGGTTCTCTGAGGTTGTTCAATCAAATCCTTACGACCCCTTAGTTCTGAGACGTGCCTTAGAAAATGTGAGACTTGTTAATGAATATAGTGTGTAATCTAGGATATTTTTCTCTCGACTTTGGACTTAGAACTCTAAAAGTTTGTCTGTACGAACGATCTTGGCTATAAGGAGTGGTTGTTAATTTTGCAAGCTGTTATTAAATGGTTGATGACCGATGTCCCCTTTGGCGTTTTGCTCTCCGGAGGACTTGATTCATCTTTGGTTGCTTCAGTCACTACTCAATACTTGGCTAGAACAAAAGCTACGAAGCAATGCGGAGCACGGCTTCATTCCTTCCGTGTTGGTCTCGAGGTCAGTCAATCAGTCTTAAGTAGAGACATATTTAGGGCGGCTTCTATGGGTTCAACTGAACTCATTGCTTTTGGTTCGGACCATATATGCGAATCCAAGAAAATATAAGATGTATACATATAATATAACACTCATTCTAAGCCTAATGACTAACAGGGCTCACTAGATCTCAAGGCTGCAAGAGATGTTGCTGACTATTTGGGAACCGTTCACCACAAGTTCACCTTCACAGTTTAGGTTTGTAGATCACGGTGCTACCTCAATTTATTCACAAGATTCTCTTATGCTTTCCCCTGGCAAGTAACATGTGTGCATGTTTTGCACGACGGAATTGATGCCATTGAAGATGTTATTTACCATATCGAGATATATGATGTAACAACGATCGAAACAAGCACTCCTATGTTCCTTACGTCGTGTAAGATTAAATCGATGGGAGTTAAGATGGTCATATCAGGGAAAGGCTCAGATGAACTCTTCGGTGGCTACCTGTACTTTCACAAGGCTCTGAATAAGGAAGAATTCCACGTGGAGACATGTCACAAGGTAATAAAACACATTGTCTCCTATGGCAAGTCTGATTCTCCTTGTCATTGTTTGTCTCGGGTTGGAATAAATTGTTGTAATTCGAGATATGGAATGAGTTAAGAAATGTTTATCATGTTTTTCCACTCGCATGCAGATAAACGCGCTTCACCAATACGACAATTTGAGAGCAAATAAGGCAACATCAGCATGGGGATTAGAAGCTAGAGTACTATTTCTGGATAAAGAGTTCATCAATGTTGCTACGAGTATCGATCCAAAATAGAAGATGGTAAGAACCAATACCCAATTTTTCAATAAGACGAGAAGTATATGCGCGCTCTCTAAAACTTGTTCTCGTCCTTTTCAAATTAAACACAATCAAGGTAGAATTGAGAAGTGGGTTCTTAGGAAGGCTTTTGATGATGAGGAGCAACCCTATCTCCCAAAGGTCCACAAAGTCATATTTTTCCTATTGAATTTTCAACTATTGTGGATCAAAACTAACGTGTTTGTTCTTTTATCTACTCTACAGCATATTCTGTACCGGCAGAAAAAACAACTTAGTAGTTGTACCATGGGCTGAAAGCACATGCCGAACAACATGCACTATAACATATTAGGTCCTTAACCACCTCGGAAAAGTGTAGCCTAAACTGTCAAAAAGTGTGGCATTTGGTAAAAGACCACACTTTTTGACCTAAGGCAACGCTTTTCTCGGGGTGACCTAAACAAGCGTAACCTGTGCTCTAAACCAATGCTTTCTAATGACCAAAGGCCACGCTTTGTGTACACCTCTTCTGGCAACTCTTTTCCGACCCTATAACTACACTTTTGAAGCATGGCCTTTGTTACCTAGAGCAACACTTATAAAATATTGTCTTCCAAACTATACAGGCCACACCTATAATGACTTGACCGATCATTCTGAGCTCTAGCCTGTCGTTTGGCGGTTTGAGGCCTTGATTAGCTTTACTTCATTCATTATGACTTGTACGTGTGGTCGGAATTGAATTTCGGGAAGTTTAGCGTTGATTCGGATGGAAAATTCTAAATTCGGAAGCATTAAGTTAGAAGAGTTAATGAGGTTTGACTTTTGAATAAATGACCTCGGAATCAGGATTTGAAGGTTCCAATAGGTTCATATGAGGATTTCGGACAAGGACATATGTTCGGGTTGAGTATCGGGTGGTCCGGGAGTATTTTGACGCTTGTTGTGGAAAGTTGACATTTGAAGGTTTTAGAATTTTATAAGTTTGGTTTGAAGTGGATTATGATCTTATCAATGTCCGTTTGGGGTTCCGAGCCTTAAAATAGGTTCGTATCGTGATTTGTGACTTACACGTAAAGTTTGGCATCATTCCAGAATATTTAAGTATAGGTCAGATGCGTTCGACGAAGTTTAAAAGTTTGTGAGTTTAAAGAAGGGTTTCGATCGTCGATTCACAGTTTTGATGTTGTATGGCATGATTTAAAGCTTTGGCTAAGTTCGTATCATGTATTAAATTTGTTGGTATGTTTGGTTGTGGTCCCGGGGTCTCGGGTGGAGTTCGGATGGCAAACGGATCAAAATTTGGACTTGAGGAAAAGCTGGAGTTCCAGTTCTGGTGTGATCGCACCTACGAGGTTTTGGTCGCAGGTGCAAGACCGCAGGAGCAGCCCAGAATTCGTAGAAGTGCATGAGGTTGAGGCTAGCAGGATGAGCTGGTGCGAGGAATCTACCGCACCTGCGAGCTCGTAGATGCGGGGAAGGGAGTGCAGAAGCGAAAGGTGAAGAGGCATGGTCTTACGCAAATGCGAAGTCCTAAGCACATGTGCGCTTCCCTAGGCGCGACCAAATTTTTGCAGAAACGGAGCTGGGCAGGCTAGTGATGGCTCGCAAAAGCGAACATTTTTCCGCAGAAGCAGGTTTGGGTGGCCATAGAGGAGACTGCACCTACGATATATTATTCTGCAGGTGCGGCTAATGGTCCAGTGGTGCGAAAGTCGCTAGGCAGTGGTGCTTTTAAATTGAGACTTAATTCTCATTTCTCTAATTTTTCTCTTGGGTGGCTGAATTTGGGGAGCTATTTTGAAGAGGTTTTCATCATGCGACACAAGGTAAGTAATTTATCACTTGTTGAAAGCTTAATATATGGCTTATATGTGGATTTAAGGATGAAAATTTATGGAAATTGTGGGGTTTTGGTAGGAACCTAGAATTTCGTATTTTTGAACTTTGACCACGAAATTGGACATGGAATGGGGAATAAATTATATATTTGAGTTCGTGGTGTTACGGGTAAAGATTATCTTCGGAAATGCTCGAAATCCAGGCACGTGGGTCCGATGGTTGACTTTATTTATTTTTCGAACGGAGTTGAGAATCATTACAAATTGTTTACTTATACACATTGGAGTGTATTTTGATCGAGTTGTACATTGTTCGACTAGTTTCAGATCGTTTGGCTTTGAATTGAAGAGTTAGAGGGGCGTTAGAGCCGGTTATGGAACTTTAGAGCGAGGTAAGTCTCCTGTCTAACCTTGTGAGGGGAACCTACCCCCTAGGTGACGTAATTGCTATGTGTTACTAGTTGTGGGTGCTATGCACACACGAGGTGACGAGAGTCCATACGTAGCTAAAACATGTTTATGTCCGGGTAGACTTGGGACCTTATCATTTAATTTTTGAATTATTTAAACTCATTCTACTAGCTTATTTAATTGAATTTATAATTGAAGCTGACTTACATCTATATATATATATATATATTAAAAATATTAAGCACAGCCTTATCACCTTGAGTTGTTGGCAAGTTATTTGAGAGACGATAAAGGTTATATTCACTATGTGCTCATGTGCTGTATTGTAAGCACGTGTCTCATAATTCGATAATTTCCTTCCTTTCTTGTGGACCGGGCCAAACGCCTCGGCAGTATAATAGATGCATCTATGGTTTGTGTTGCTCGACCCTCGGCAGTGTACATATTGTTCTGGATCGGGCCGAACAACCTTGGCATAATCGTGTATTATATCGCTGGCAGTCGAATATTCACGAGACTACCCTTCCACCGATGCCTTGCATTTTAGATGGTATTCCTTTTCTGTTTGATACTGGCACTTGATACATCTGAGCTGTTGAGGTAGAATACAAGACTGAGAAATTCATACCTTTAAAAGAAATATTTGGAAGATTATGTAACTTATAGATTTATCTTATTATTGTTGTGTCCTTCATATCTGCTTATGATTTATTATATTGCTTTATTGGACCTCTAGTAAGTTCGATGTCGACCCTTCCTCACTACTTCTCCAGGGTTAGGCTAGGTACTTACTAGGTATGCGTTGATTCTCGTACTCATGCTGCGTTTCTGCACTAAATAGCAGAATCTGACAGGTTCAATCGGTGGTCATCTTGACGCTTAGGCGCAGCTGCTGAGGAGGCTTTATGTTGAGCTGCATTCAAGGCTACGTATCGCAGCCCACAAAGTCTCCGTAGTACTATTTTCTTTATCCTATCGTAGTAACATTCCAGACAAATGATGTATTATTATTGTACTCCTTAGTAAGTTTTCATGCACTTGTGACATCGGATTTTGGGATGTTCTAGATGTTGGAGGTTATTCCGCTTAGCATTTACACACTTTTATTATCTATTCTACTTAAAGATTAAGTTTCCATATTTTTTATGTGTTGATTTCTTTATCTAATGAAATTCACGATTGCAAAAAAAATAAAATACAGAATTAAGTTGGTAGTCCACCGTTGGCTTGCCTAACAGTGACGTTGGGCACCATCACGGCCTATAGTGAGTTTTTGGTCATGACAGCTTGGTATCAGAGCCTTAGGCTCTCTTCGGTCTCACAAGGCATGAGAAAGTTTAGTAGAGTTTTGCCGATCGGTATGGAGATGTCTGTACTTATCTTCTTGATTCCTCTTCGTGCGGTTTGATCCCATTGGATCTTATGCCTTCATTTCTTTCCTACTCAATCTTGTGTGACGTGGAGCGCTTGTTATCAATTGGGCATCGAGGAGTTGTAATGGCACTACAGAAGTGGTGCAGGATGTTTTTCCCTACGTATTCGGGCAGGCTATTATCTTCGCCTTACGGAAGGGTGTTCTGTCGTTTCAGCACTGTTTCAGCCTATGTTATTATGAATCGTAGCTTACTCATTTACGGATCGCAGCATCGAATGACTCGAAAGGAGGATTTCTCAGTTCATGGCTTAGAGGTTCGACATTTAATTCTAGTGGAGGAAAGGCAATCAAACTATGGGTGTTCAAGCTTTATTTGATGGAGTAACGAGACTTGATATTTTTGAGTGTGGATAAATTCTCATCCGTGATGTGGTGGTGTCGTCCTTGTTTGAACGCATTAAGGCTCGTCGATGTTGTGGTACTTCTTTGCTTTGCCTTCAGGGCAGGGTGTTGTGAAATGATGCTGGAGAAGCGATTGTCAGAGATGGCGGTGTGTAGCGGTTTTAGAATCGAATCGGTGTTTCTAATGCTGCTGGCCGAGAAAGATGATCTTCAAAGAGTCTTGGAGTTGGTAGAAATTTATTAGTTCAGGTGCTAGAAAGATGGATTTTGATTTGAGGGACAATTTGGGTAGCGAAGGATGAGGAAGGACAAGGTAGGAGGTGTCTCGTGGTGGTTGAAATGCTAGCAGGTCAAGTATGCAAAGCAGAGGTCGAGAAGAGTCTTAAAGGAGATGGTTTAACCGAAAATACCATGGTGGAACCGAAAATACCATAAAGGCTTAGAGTGGCACAACACCATATGGATTCTGTGGCAGGATAGCCACATGCCTCGTGAAAGTTTAGAGCGATTTGAGAATCATGGTGGAAAGTGACTAGGTCTATCGATTTTATTTGGGATGGTGGCTACTGTACTGAGGAAGATTGAATATGGCAGAAAAGAGTTTTCTTGAAATGAAGAGGGGTGTGAAAACATGATTATCGTTTTGGATGCAACATGACTTTGAGTTTGGAATGTATTATCGGACTTTCAATTGATATCAATGAGGAATGGGCAGGCTTGTACAGCCGATGGACGAGCATGGGCTCTAGAGGGTCTACGGATTTTGTAGTAGTTATACCCAATGTAACGTCGTTGGAAGATATCGGTGTGGAATTCCACAGGTGGGTTATCTCTTATGAGCAGGTGTTGCGTGATTTTGATGAAGTTTCTACTAAGAGTTCCACCTACTACCCGGCAGAGGTTCGAACATACGATTGTGGCTAATAATTCGGAATGTTCATGAAAAGTTTAACAAGGGACTACGAGAAATTTGGCGATTTGATGGTGCGAGATCATGGTAATTGAGAAGGAGGAATCTTTGTGGGTTCTATATTAGGTGATGGTATCTTAAAGCTAAGTGGGGGAGCCCACCATCTACGATTGGACCGCGTGGTTGTCTGCTCTTGCGGTTTCTGGTTATCTGTGCATTGGTAGATCATTTATAACTAAGAAAAGAAAACATCAGGGGTAATTTGGGAAAAGAACTTGATGAATGTGTGCTATATTTCGCCTTATCAATTCATGTGCAATTTATGGGAAGACTTAGAGTTTATGCTTCTTATGGATATGATGTATAGAGAAAAGAATTTATTCGGTTACTTCCTTGGGAGTGTTCATGTGCTAACAGCACATGAGAGTTTGGTTTTATATTCGGGACCAAGTCAGAGTGGGAGACTCTCAACAGTGGTTCTAATGGGTTCGTTATATAGCTAAGAAGAGTGTGAAGAATACTTGGGGAATTTTCTATGTTATCATCGGGTTGTGGGGGCAGTATTGGAAAAATTGGAGAAACAGTTTCGGATTCACGGAAGGTCTTTCAGAATGGGTGTACCAGTTTGAGATGCTATTGTGTGCATAAGGAGGGTATGAGATGGTCTATGGGTATTGAGAAGATGTGGTCTCGTGAATTGGGTCACTGGGGAGGAGTGTTGTGGAGTTTCGTTATGTTCTCGAATGGAGCTATAATTATTTCTAAGGCAAGTCAAAAGTAAATTGAGAGAAGTGGGGTCGGTTAGTAATGGTTTGAATCATCATGATTGTGGCAATAATCAATTCCTTCGGTGCGTAACTTATACAAGTGGTTGGTGGTTGTATGTGCGGGCTTGACATCCACCATAATTTTATTGATTTGGGAGGTATTTGATTCTAATGGCCTTGTTATGTGTAAATGGATCCCGAAAGAGTTATGATTATTTAGACCATGACTTGAGGTTTGTATTTTCTGCTGCTATGGGAATTCAGTTGCGTGGTGCAATGATTCTTCTGAAATGAGTTAAGTGAAAAGTTTCTAGCCAATGAAGTGTTTATTCTACGAATAGTTCAGGGGTTATGATGAATTCTTGTACTCTTGCATAGCGGCATGCTAGGTGCAGTGAGCGGCATGGGAATTGGATTTTGAGAATCAAGGTTGCGGCTCGGTGTTAATAAGAATGTCATGAGCTTAGATGAGCAGGGAAGAATTCAGATATTCAGAGTAAGCTGGCATTTTCTTTAGTGTGACCTGAGAATAGTGTCATGTGTAAGAGGCTTTATGTATTGATTTGCTTTACGGAATTAGTACGGTTGGTGGTATGGATGTGCAGACTTTGCTACCTAGTACGGAAGGTCGTGGGAGCGTATCCCACGGGGAAATTTGTATAAGTGGGAGCGTATCCCATGTATGGAGATTCTGGTACTATCGCTAGTGTGAGAATTAGGCCTGAAAGGCGCTCTAGCTATTTGGTTGTGGGCTGTGGGTGTTTGGTTTGGATTGGACGGCTACTCGTGTGTGTCATCAATAGGGCCATTGTGGATCCTTGAAAAGTTGTTGGCCCAATATGGTATGACCAAAATCGGCTTGAGGTCCATTAGTAGGTCTAATGTGAATGTATGCTCTACGTCAGGTCAGATGTGTTCATTCAGCATAACACTGTTTATGGAGGAGTCTTCTGGCGTTAGATGTTATTCTCGTCGTCAGCTATTCCATGTAATACTATATTGTGCCAGTTGGGTTGTGAGACGACTTGATTGTTCGCACATGTGTTGTGATACCATATAGTTTGTGGTGTTATATGAGCAGGATGGCTCTCGAGATACAAGTCATTTATTGCACCTCAGTCGTGCTTGGGTTTTTGTACCGTATGGCGCTATCCGTCTCCCCAGGGTTATATTATGCATTTGGCGTGCTTGTGGTCGATATTCGAGCATTCGTAAGTATAAGCATTCAGCTTGATGGGCGTTTCATTATTTATTGTTGTGCGGATCGAGTGGCACGCCGCCACAAGTATATTGTTAGATCGCGTGGCACGCTGCCGCAGGTATGTTGTGTGGATAGGGTTGCGCACAGCAACAATGTCATATTCAGATCGAGTTGCACGCCTCAACATCGTCATGTTTGGATCGGGTTGCACGCAGCAACAGTGTCATAGTTGGATCGAGTTGCACGCCGCAATAGTGAGATCTTAAGTACAGTTCCTTATACGTATTTGTGTGCCTTGTTTCTTATCTCCGAGATGGAACCATAACATCGTCTTGGCCGTTTCATTCGTTATGCGGGCTGGGTAGTTCCTTGCCAGAGTTTGTTTTTTCATTATGAGTCATATTTGGGTGATCACTGCGATCGGAGTTAAGTAGGGTATACTAAAGAGAAAATATCATTATTCAATTCAGAATGAGGTAATGGTGCTTGTCAGGTGAAGAGACCCCATGATTTATTGTTTTGGCAAGTGGTTATGAGTTTCTACACATCTCTTTCGCCGGGGCGGCGAGAGTTGGAACATGGCTTACATGTGTTGTGAGGCATATTGCGGGCTATTCGTGAAATTGCAGCAATTGGGGTCGGAGGATGTTATTATGGGCTTGTGAATCATACGGTGCACGGGGTGAATTCAGCAAAGGTGTATGATCATGTTTTGGTACAGTGTGTAGTGATTGATACGGTATTTGTATGTTATAATTAGGTCTTGTAGAAGAATTCAGAGGTTGGAATTTGGTTCTAAGGCTTATTGACTAAACAAAAGGAAGGATCTTCAGCCTGCCTCGAACTAATGTGCTCAACGGGGTTGTGGTAGCATGAGTAGGTGCACAAGGTGTTGAATAGTGATTTTGGAGCAACCCCGGAGCAGTTCTTAGCACGTTCGAGGATGAACGTGTGTTTAAGTGGGAGAGAATGTAACTGACCCGACCGGTCGTTTTGAGCCTAGCACATCGTTCGGCGGTCTGAGGCTTTGATTAGCTTCACTTTATGCATTATGACTTGTACGTGTCGTAGGAATTGAATTTCGGGAAGTTCGGGGTTGATGCGGATTGGATATTCTAAATTCAGAAGCTTTAAGTTGGAAAAGTTGACTGAGGTTTGAATTTTGAGTAAATGACCTCAGAATCAGGATTTGAAGGTTCCAATAGATTTGTATGATGATTCTGAAATTAGGCGTATGTTCGGGTTGAGTATCGGGTGGTCCGGGAGCATATCGGCGCTTGTTCTAGAAAGTTGGCATTTGAAGGTTTTAGAATTTCATAAGTTTGGTTTGAAGTGGATTATGATGTTATCGATGTCCGTTTGGGGTTCCGAGCCTTAAAATAGGTTCATATCGTGATTTGTGACTTACACGTAAAGTTTGGCGTCATTCTAGAATATTTAAGTATAGTTCAGACGCGTTCGACGAAGTTTAAAAGTTTGTGAGTTTAAGGAAGGGTTTCGATCGTCCATTCATAGTTTTGATGTTGTTTGGCATGATTTGAGGCTTCGACTAAGTTCGTATCGTATTTTAGAATTTGTTGGTATGTTAGGTTGAGGTCCGGGGGGGGGGGGCCTCGGGCGGAGTTCGGATGGCTAACGGATCAAAGTTTGGACTTGAGGAAAAGCTGGAGTTCCAGTTCTAGTGTGATCGCACCTGCGAGGTTTTGGCCACAGGTGCGAGACCGCATGAACAGCCCAAGAGTCGCAGAAGCGCATGAGGTTGAGACTAGCTGGATGCGCAGGTTCGAGGAATCTACCGCACCTGCGAGCTCGCAGATGCGGGCAAGGGAGCGCAGAAGCGAAAGGTGAAGAGGCATGGCCTTCCGCAGATGCGAAGGCCTAAGCGCAGGTGCGCTTCCGCAGGCACGAGCAAATCTTCCACAGAAGCGGAGCAGGGCAAGCCAGTGAAGGCTTGCAGAAACGAACATTTTTTCACAGAAGCGGGTTTGGCTGTCCATAGAGGGGACCGTACCTGCGATGGATTGTTCCGCAGGTGCGGCTAATGGTTCGCTGGTGCGAAAGTCGCTAGGCAGGGGTGCTTTTTAAGTGATACTTAGTTCTCATTTCTCTCATTTTTCTCTTGCGTGGCTGAATTTAGGGAGTTATTTTGAAGAGGTTTTCATCATGCGACACAAGGTAAGTAATTTCCCACTTGTTGTAAGCTAAATATATGGTTGATATGTGAATTTAAGGATGAAAATTTATGAAAATTGTGGGATTTTGGTAGGAACCTAGAATTTGGTATTTTGGGATTTTGACCACGAAATTGGACATGAAATTGAGAATAAATCGTATATTTGACTTTGTGGTGTTATGGGTAAAGTTTATCTTCGAATATTTTTGGAATCCGGACACGTGGGCCCGAGGGTTGACTTTATTGACTTTTCGAGCAGAGTTGAGAATCTTTATAAATTGTTACTTATATGCATTGGAGTGTATTTTGATTGAGTTGTACATTGTTTGACTAGTTTCGGATCGTTTGGCTTTGAATTGTGAGGGGGAACCTATCCCTAGGTGATGTAATTGTTATGTGTTACTAGTTGTGGGTGTTACGTATGTATGAGGTGATGAGAGTCCGTACGTAGCTAAAGCATGTTTATGTCCAGGTAGACTTGGGACCTGATCATGTAATTTTTGAATTATTTGAACTCATTCTGCTGGCTTAATTAATTGAATTTATAATTGAAGTTTATTTTATACATATATATATATATATATATATATATATTCGGCCGAGCCTTATCACCTTGAGTTGTTGGCAAGTTATTTGAGAAACGGTAAAGGTTACATTCACTATGTGCTCATGTACTGTATTGTAAGGACGTGTCTCGTAATTTGATAATTTTCTTCTTTTCTTGTGGAGCGGGCCGAATGCCTCAGCAGTATAATAGATGCATCTATGGTTCATGCTGCTCGACCCACGGCAGTGTACACATTATTCTGGATCGGGCCGAACAATCTCGGCATAATCGTGTGTTATATCGCTGGGAGTCGAATATTCACGAGACTACCCTTCCACTGATGCCTGGCATTTTATATGGCATTCCTTATCCATTTGATACTGGCACTTGATACATCTGAGTTGTTGAGGTAGAATACAAGACTGAGAAATTCATACCTTTAAAAATTTTTTTTGGAAGATTATGTAACTTACAGATTTACCCTATTATTGCTGTGTGCTTCATATCTGCTTATAATTTATTATATTGCTTTATTGGACCTCTAGTATGTGTCGATGTCGACCCCTCATCATTACTTATTCGGGGTTAGGCTAGGTACTTACTGGGTACGTGATGATTTTCGTACTCATGCTGCACTTCTGCACTAAATGTGAAGGATCTGACTGGTTCAATTGGTGGTCATCTTGGCACGTAGGCGCAACTGCTGAGGAGACTTTATGGTGAGCTGCATTCTAGGCTTCGTATCGTAGCCCACAGAGTCTCCATCGTAGTATTTACTTTATCCTGTCTTAGTTACATTCCGGACAGATGTTGTATTATTATTGTACTCCTTAATAAATGCTCATGCACTTATGACACCAGGGTTTTCGAATGTTGATGTTGGAGGTGATTCTGCTTAGCATTTACAGACTTTTATTATCTATTATACTCAAAGAGTAAGTTTCCATGGTTTTTATGTGTTGATTTCTTTATCTAATGAAATTCACAATTTCAAAAATAATAAAATGCACAATTAAGTTGGTAGTCCACTGCTGACTTGTCTAACGGTGACGTTGGGCGCTATCACGGCCTATAGTGAGTTTTGGATCGTGACAACACCTTTGCCAGCACTCTATAGCTACAATTTCAAGAGTTGCCATAGAGAATGTAAAACATATATTTCTTGTACAAATATATAGATTATTATCAAATATTTTTAGGTAATTGCTTGAGTATGAAGATCTCACACATTAAATAAAATAAGAAATAAAATATTTCAAGTATATGCAATGAACTTCGGAAAACAAATATATTCATGTACTGTATTAACTAACGAAACCAAATGTTTCAAGGTGCATACTAGCAATATATTTTACAAAACCGTACATATTCATATAGTGCCATGGCTAATAAACATCATAATTGTCCAATTGCCTTGATCAATAACTTCAAACATATGAAATAGACTTCCCGCCGCCATCCAGAGCATCGCCAAACATTTCCTACATATTCAAAGTGAACCTAAATATTAGATAGAAATCAATAGCATGCAAGTGCAAGCTCAATTGATGAAATCTCACCTATATTGTTTTCATACAAAATTGAATTATAATGAAAATCATCAACTTGCTTGCTACCAGAAGGAAAAAATAGCATGTCAAATTAGTGGGTTAACCCACTGAGTCATGAACGGTAACCTAATCCAACATGGAAATAAGATATTCTAATTCTTTTAAAGACATAGTACTATAAGGCACAAAAAGATATAAAAATGAGAACAGTAAAAAAAGATCACACCTCAGATTAAGGTATTCGTAAGACAACTTGGTACGAAGCAACGACTCAAAGATGTTAAGCTAATCAACAAATGTACAATATTTGTGAGCAACATTTGTGCACCGGTACAGACTGTAGTAAGAAACATGCACTTACTTTCCAATGAAAATAGTAAAAATAAGTTTTAGAAAGATGCAACAAGTAAGAAAGTAGTAAGAAACAATGCAATTTGCTACAAAACATTGAAAACAATACCTGACTAGTAGCCTGGCCAATGCTAAAGCATGTAATCTGTATGGGGTCGAACCCGATCGCTTGTCTAGGAAATATCGGTTTTGGTATTCAACGATCAACGTCGATTGAAGTCGCTAACCGAGAGGTCGAGACCGGAATATCGAGTATAAGAAGCTCGAGACCAGATATCGTTAGAACGAGGCTCGAAGCCAAGGCGCTCGAGGTGAGATCGTCGAGGCCGATCAGGGTAAAACATCCCATGGTAAGGTTATTAGATTTGCGTAACTGAAGGACCGGAAATCTTGTGATATACAAGCATCTCGGCAGGAATCGCGACTCAAATCAATAAAGACGTTGAATCCATTAATTCTAAGAATATCTTACCTTGTAAATGAGATTTTTACCTTGTATAGAATTCTTCACCTTTCCTATATAAACAGACAGCCCCATTTGTAAAAGGCGGACGACATACAATCAATATACAAAAATCTTAGTCTACTTCGCTCGCTAGTCTGCTTCATATTTTATTCCCAAAAGCTCCTAATGCAGAAAAAGTATTCAATATTGACGGTTTGCTTTTTCCTTGTTCATTAAATTTAATCTTTAGTTCTGTTTATTCTTTAATTATATTAAATCAGATCGCATATCCTTAAAACCACATATAAATTTAATTGTTACTCGTAATCAAGGGTAAACATTTTGGCACCCACCGTGGAGCTAAGGATAATAGTGATCGTTTGATACAATTTTCTATCACACAGGCTATTTTACACTTGTTCTTTGCAGAATACCTTTTTTCAGGTTACAGTACAATCATGTCACACTCTCAATCTGTGCCTCAATACGTCGATGGCGAGTTTAACCACCAGGGTGAAAACAACAACTTGGCGCCCGATAATGAAGTCCCAGTCGATGCTAACTCCCAAATAGCGGTCGATGTGGATCGGACCTCTGGCCCGTCGAACAGTGTTCGAAGAGAATACCGCTCAGCAAATCAAAACGACGAGGAGGACGGGATCAGCCTCAAGATGATATTCAACATGTTGCAAGCCCAGCAAGCGGCCATTGCTAAGTTGCAAAATCGGAGCCAAGTTTCGAATGGGATAGGGATCCGCCCTCCTCGGGAAATTATCCCCGAAAATGAAACTATCACAATGCAACCGAGCGAAGGCGGATCGGGGGCAAACACCGAGATCATGAAGATGCTCGAAGAATTGACTAGACGAGTTGAGTCAGGCGAGAAGAAGATCGAGGCCAACAATAAAAAAGTAGAAACATATAATTCAAGGGTGGACCACATACCAGGAGCACCTCCGGTATTAAAAGGTTTAGACTCAAAGAAATCCGTACATAAACGATTTCCATCAAGCGCCGCCCCAAAACCCATACTGAAGAAGTTTCGCATGCCGGAGATTCCGAAATATAATGGGACATCTGACCCAAATAAGCATGTAACAACATACACATGCGCCATAAAGGGAAATGATCTCGAAGACGATGAGATTGAGTCTGTCCTCCTAAAGAAATTCGGAGAGACCTTATCAAAGGGGGCAATGACTTGGTACCGCAACTTGCCCCCGAATTCCATCGATTCTTTTGCCATGCTTGCAGACACCTTCGTGAAAGCTCATGCGGGTGCCATCAAAGTCGAGACACAGAAATCGGACTTATTTAAAGTTAGACAAAGAGATAATGAGATGCTCAGGGAATTTGTATCTCGCTTTCAGATGGAACGGATGGACCTACCACCGGTCACTGATGATTGGGCCGTACACGCCTTCACCCAAGGACACAACGCTCGAAGTTCAACGGCTTCACAATAGCTTAAGCAAAGCCTGATTGAATATCCGGCTGCCACTTGGGCAGATATACATAACCGATATCAATCGAAGATTAGGGTCGAGGACGATCAACTTGGAGCCCCCTCGGGATCCACTTATCCCATCAGAACTCCTGATAGGGTTCAAAGAGATATTTATCGAGAGCCAAGATCGAACAGAGACAGGCATCGACCATATCCTGGAGACCGAAAAGCCATTCCAGTAAGGCAAGGTTCCCCGATATAAGAAAGGAGGAACGATCTTAATCGGAGTAACCGAGGACCATTGGCGAGAAACAACTTCGAGAGAGCCCCTGGCAATCGAGAAGCACCACGACTGTCCGAATATAACTTCAACGTTGACTCAGCGACTCTCGTATCGGCCATCGGTCGCATTAAGGATACCAAGTGGCCTCGACCGTTGCAATCGGATCCAGCTAAGAGGGACCCCAGTTTGATATGCAAGTACCACGGTACACATGGACACAAGACAGAAGACTGTCTACAATTGAGGGAAGAGGTGGCACGGTTGCTCGAAAATGGGCACCTTCGAGAGTTTTTGAGCGATCGAACCAAAAAACATTACGGGAACAGGAATAGACCAGTAAACCAGGAGGAACCTCAGCACACGATCAAGATGATAATTGGTGGGGTAGATACACCCAAGGACCGGTTTTGAAATGCACAAAAATATCTATCACCCAAGAAAAGTGCACTCGGGATTACGCGACGGAGGGAGCTTTGCACTTCAGCGAGGAGGATGCGGAAGGAATCACCTTAGCTTATACAAAAAACTAAGGTGAAGCGGGTGTTGGTCAATCCTGGTAGTTCGGCCAACATAATCCGGTCATGGGTTATCGAACAGCTCGGGTTGACAGATCGAATCATCCCTGAGGTTCGGATCCTCAATGGTTTCAACATGGCTTGAGATACAACCAAAGGAGAAATAACTTTACTAGTGAACACTACCGGTACCGTTCGAGAAACGAAATTCTGTGTAATCGAAGGAGATATGAGATACAACGCCTTGCTCGGGAGACCGTGGATTCATGATATCAGAGCGGTACCATCGACACTGCACCCAAGTGTTGAAATTCCCATCGGCTGATGGGATCATAACTGTCTATGGAGAACAACATGCGGCGAAAGAAATGTTTGCAGTAGAAGAAGTAGTGCCGAAACCAATAGCTCCTTCCCAAAGAACCAAATAGCAATTACAGGTACTGCCTTCAACAAACGAAGGTGAACGGGAGCTTATCAAAGATGTTAACTATGGGATTCCCCGATCATTTGTCGGCCCCGATGAATCCGATGCAACTACGTCAATGGTCGAGGAACTCGAGCAAATTCCACTCCGAGAGGATGCACCGGATCGGAAGGTATACCTGGGCTCGGGCTTAAATTTCGAGCTCAGGACTAAACTTATTCATTTTCTTTCAGCTAACGAAGACTCTTTCGCTTGGTCCCATCTTGACATAACAGGGATACCTCTGGAAATCACGAGTCACAAACTGAGCATCGATCTTAAATTTCGGCCGGTCAAGCAAAAGGGAAGGCCTCAATCCGAGCTCAAGCAAATATTCATCAAAGATGAGGTAACCAAGCTTTTAAATATAGGTTCCATTCGGGAAGTTAAATACCCGGAATGGTTAGCAAATGTAGTTGTAGTTTCTAAAAAGGGAAATAAGTTAAGAATGTGCATAGATTACAAAGATTTAAACAAGGCATGCCCTAAAGATTCTTTTCCCCTACCTAACATCGATCGCATGATCGATGCCACCGCTGGCCACGAGACCCTTAGCTTTCTCGATGCCTACTCCGGCTATAACCAGATTCGAATAGACAAGGATGATCAAGAAAAGACATCTTTCATCACTAAATATGGTACATACTGCTATAACGTGATGCCATTCGGGTTAAAGAATGTGGTGGCTACTTATCAACGCCTAGTAAACAAAATGTTCGAAAAACAATTAGGAAAAATAATGGAAGTTTACATTGATGATATGTTAGTTAAGTCCCTGCGAGCAGAGGACCATTTGAGCTATTTGCAGGAAACGTTCGATGTGCTAAAACAATACAACATGAATTAAACCCGGAGAAGTGCGCATTTGGAGTGGGCTCGGGAAAATTCCTCGGTTTCATGGTTTCGAATCGGGGAATAGAAATTAACCCCGAAAAGATCAAAGCCATCGAGGACATTACAATTGTAGACAGTGTAAAGGCTGTAAAAAAGTTAACAGGTCGGATAGCTGCTTTAGGCCGTTCCATTTCGAGGTCTTCCAATAAAAGTCACCGGTTTTTCAACTTGCTGAAAAAGAAGAACGATTTCTAGTGGAGTCCGGAATGTCAGCGTGCGTTAGAAGAGCTTAAGAGGTATCTCTCTAGCCCACCTTTGTTGCATACACCAAAAATGGGTGAACAATTATACCTCTACCTTGCCGTTTCGGAAGTAGCGGTGAGTGGGGTCCTGGTCCGAGAAGAACAAGGTACACAGTTTCCTATTTATTACGTCAGTAGAACCTTAGGAGAAGCTGAAACTAGATACCCGCATTTAGAAAAATTAGCACTCGCTTTATTGAGTGCCTCTAGGAAGCTAAACCCTACTTCCACTGCCATCCTATATGTGTAGTAACAACTTATCCCCTGAGAAACATAATGCATAAGCCTAAGCTATCCGGCCGATTGGCTAAGTGGGCCATCGAAATCAGCGGGTACGAAATCGAATATCGGCCCCGAACCTTGATCAAATCTCAAGTATTGGCAGATTTCATCGCCGATTTTGGACAGTCACTAATACCCGATGTCGAAAAGGAATTAATGACCAAATCGGGTACTCCCTCGGGAGTGTGGACCCTGTTCACTGACGGTGCCTCGAACTCAAAAGGATCGGGGCTTGGTATCGTACTAAAGCTCCCAACCGGAAACACTATTCGACAGTCTATCAAGACTGTAAAATTGACTAACAATGAAGCAGAGTATGAAGCTATGATTATAGGTTTAGAGCTGGCCAAAAGTCTGGGAGCAGAAATAATCGAAGCCAAATGCGATTCCCTCCTCGTGGTCAACCAAGCAAACAGGACTTTCGAAGTCAGAGAAGGGCGAATACAGAGGTATTTGGACAAGCTTCAAGTCACGTTGCACAGGTTTAAAGAATGGACTTTATAGCACATACCTCGAGAACAAAACAATGAGGCCGACGCCCTCGCCAACTTAGGATCATCGATCGAAGATGAGAAAATTGAATCCGAAAAGGTCGTACAACTCTTGAGGTCGGTGGTGGAGGAAGGCCATACCGAAATTAATTCGACAAGCTTGACCTGGGATTGGAGGAACAAGTATATAGAACATCTTAGCTCAGGTAAACTACCTGCGGATCCCAAAGAATCGAAAGCATTACGCACAAAGGCAGCCCGGTTCTGTTTATCCGATGATGGGACCCTATTCAGAAGAACATTCGGAGGCCCCCTTGCAATATGCCTTGGACCAGGAGACACCAAGTAGATTTTAAGAGAAATACACGAAGGCTCATGTGGGAATCACTTCGGTTTCGAATCCTTGGTTCGAAAAATAATTCGAGCCGGCTATTATTGGATCGATATGGAGAAAGATGCAAAGGAATTCATTCGCAAGTGCAACAAGTGCCAAAGGCACGCACCGATGATCCACCAGCCCGGAGAAACACTGCATTTGGTCCTATCGCCATGGCCATTCATGAAATGGGGAATGGACACCATTGGCCCTCTCCCTTATTCGCTAGGTAAAGCTTAATTCATTCTTTTTATGACTGACTACTTTTCCAAATGGGTTGAAGCGCAGGCTTACGAAAAAGTTAGAGAAAAGGAAGTGATCGACTTCATCTGGGACCATATCATATGTCGATTTGGGATGCCATCGGAGATCGTGTGCGATAATGGCAAGCAGTTCATCGGCAGTAAAGTGACAAAGTTCTTCGAAGACAACAGAATCAAGAGGATCTTATCGACACCCTATCACCCCAGTGGCAACGGACAAGCTGAGTCGACCAGCAAAACCATAATTCGAAACTTGAAGAAAAGGTTAACCGACGCAAAAGGGAAAATGGAAAGAGATACTGCCCGAGGTTCTATGGGCTTACCGCACAACCGAGAAAACCAGCACCGGGGTCACTCCTTTCTCTCTAATATACGGTGCTGAGGCGTTAATACCGGTTGAGGTAGGTGAACCGCGTATCAGGTTCCGATGCGCAACCGAAGAATCAAATCGAGAAGCTATGAACATCAATTTAGAATTATTGGACGAAAGAAGGGAAGCAGCCCTTGTTCGAATGGCGGCCCAAAAACAAAAGATCGAAAGGTATTATAACCAAAGAGCCCACCTTCGACACTTCAACATCGGAGACTTGGTGCTCAGAAGAATCACACCCAATATTCGAAATCCGAATGAAGGAAAGTTAGGACCGAACTGGGAAGGGCCCTATACCATCTTGAAGGTCACTGGAAAGGGATCTTACAATCTCGGAACTATGGAGGGCAAACAGTTGCCAAACAATTGGAACATAAGTCACCTAAAGTGATACTATTGTTAAGGTATGAAATTTCATTCTTTTTGTTTGTTGGTTTTGCTAACGTCTGCAGGTATCGAATGAGGCAATCTCGAACCAGGAAGCACAGGACATTAGTGTTGAAAGCAGACGTTGCACTCTTTTTTCCTTCGACCGGTTTTGTCCCAAATTGGGTTTTACGACAACGTTTTTAACGAGGCAACCAGCAGTCGTGCTAACTTAGATCGGTCGCGCATCGAAGGCAATAATATTTGGTGCGCAATTTCGGTCGAACATGGATATCAGAAGATTGCTTATCTACTTCGATTCACTGTTTGGCCACTTGATTTCGGGGGAATTTCTCATAGATCGTTAGGAATCGATGTAAGGGTCAAACGGTAGAAAGTACCGTGCCCGAGTAGATTGATCTACTCCCTAAGCAAATTGTACAAGCACCTGAATGCTAATAAAAGCTTTTCGGCACCAATATCTTGTCTCCGAGCCCAAGGGCCTTTTCAAATTTTATTACATGATCAGAAAACAACGTTGCTCAGAACTTCATACGAAAATCGAAGGAAAGTAAGACCTATTGAGGCAAATCCCAACTCTTAAAAGGCTAAGGCCGAACCAAGTAAAACTCGAAGAGGGGAAAGACTGGTTAAGGCAAACCCCAATTTCTTAATAGGCCAAGGCCGCGTCGAATTAATAAAATTCGAAAAGGAATAAAACCTATTAAGGCAAACCTCGGCCCCCTTTTGAGGCTTAGGCCTTACCCAATCGGCCGTGAAAGGGGAAAATCCACTGAGAAATAAGCTAAGTCTTAACTAAGCCTGAAGGGCAGAAGATTCTGCAAATTGAATTATCATAATAGATCGAACAAGAAAGGGAGATAAAAGAAAATCTTTTATGTATATAAAGCAAAGTGTGTTACAAAAAGTGAGAATCCTAGAAAGACATATTATACAAATAGCATCATCAATCAGAATTCTCGGAGCCTTCTTCTTCTTCAGGGAAGGCCCGCTTTCTAGCATCGGCTTCGATCCTTGCTGTATCATCGACCTCAGTGGATAGATCGAAGCCTCGAGTTTGTAACTCCTCGAGAACAGAAAGGCGGGTTTGGCACTTGGCATACTCAACAAGAACCTTTGATTGCTCTTGGGAGGCCTCAGCATTGGCCCTGTATTGAGCTATTAGATCATCGGCATCAGCTTTAGACGTGGCAATCTCAGATTTTGCCGATTGCAGCTCGTTGACAAGAACATCACGATCCAAGGTAAGCGTTTCGACTCGGGATTGAAGTGTATCGGTGCTCTTAGTCAGAATCCCGATTTTTTCTTGTGCCTCCGAGACTTGTTCTTCCAAAGAAACTACACGAGCTTGGAGGGTCTCCTTTTTCGAGGTCAGCACATCGGCCTTAGCTCTCCATTCGCTGGTTTCTACCTTGGCCTCGCTCAATGCGGACTGGAATTGATTTATTCGGTCAAGTTGCTGCTCCATCTGGTCGAGTGTATTAGCATTCTCCCTGCACATGAAGTCTAGCTCAACCCGAAGGGCCGACATCTCCCCCTCGAATCGCTGACGACGTGCCTTATCTTCCCTTAGCCGAAGAAAAGCCTCATGATGAAGCACCGAGGACTATGAATATGAAAGAAAATAAAATAGTCAGTACAGATTAAAAAGTAAAATAACAAACACCAAACAAAGCCTGTAAGAAGTTTTACCTGCCTGTTGAGCTTCGTTGGACAAGCAGGCCTCATCCACCTCATCCATTGCAGCCTGATCTTCCTCGGTCACCAGACACCGAAGATAGCTAGCCATGCCCACGAGCGCGGCAAGAGCCCTAGCGTCTTCGGGAATGGCGAACTTTATTATCCTCTTTCGATCAGGATTGGAACTCGGAGCAGGAAATCTATCGACCAACTTGGGACCGAAAGATACCCTACTCGTCTCGGTGGAGGGACTCTTCCTCGGCACTTCGAGCCCAAAGGTGTCAACCGATGGCACACCGTCAAAAAAGTCTTCAAAGGGACCTTCCGATACGTGGTCTTTGCTCGGCGAATGCGCCCTTGCAGCTCGGGCTTCATTGAAGGTCGCCTCCGAGAAAGAGGGGGAGTCCATTGCTTCTGGGGAACCCGAGGTTCCCTGCACTGCCTCCCCTGCATCGGCGGAGACCCCGGTCCTCACCCCTGCATCGAGGCCTTCTACTCGTTGAATACGAGCTTCATCGGTCCTCAGCTCGGGGACTGCCCGAGATGGCTCGTTGCTTGAAATACCGAGGCCCATATCTTCCTCGGAATCATCACTCAATTGGATAGCCATATCGGCAGTTTTGGTCTTACGAGCTATGCTCTTCTTCTTAATTCTTTTTGTCTCAGGCCCAGAGGAACCAGGGGCTTCTTTTCTCTTTTTCTCTCCTTCCTGCTCCGAGACAGGGGGAGGGCAGGGAACCTCTTTACCGGGGGACGTCGGCCTCAATTCAGCGTTCTTCGATAGAGCTGCAAAGGAAGGAGGAAATGAATTAGCAGCAGCACCGATCACATAAAGCATGAAATATAAGCGTTATCGGTCTCACAATGATTTTTGGCCTCCCATAGGCATTTCGATATTTCACGCCAGGCGCGCTCTGAGTAGGTCCTTTGAGCTACCACCTTCCGGACCCACTCTTCCAAATGCTGAATCGCAGCTGGAATTTGAGAAACGGCTACATCTTACAAAGTATAATAGTGAGATAACAAAGGAAAAACAACAGATGAATTAGGATAGGAAAATAATTCTTACGGTTCATGTTCCACTTTTTAGGGAACGGCATATCTTCTGCAGGGATCAAGTCCGACGTCCTTATTCGAACAAATCGGCTCATCCAGCTGCGGTCCTTGTCTTCGTCAATGCTCGAAAATGGGGCTTTGCTTGCCTGGCGAGCGAGTTTTATTAGTCCCCCCGGAAGACTCGGGGACTGTATAATCGCAGTAGATGATCGATGGTGAAAGGATGCCCATCGACCTTGCTAAAAAAAAAACAGAAAAGATGAATTATTCGCCAAACGGAAGGGAGAATCTGACCCAAGGTAACATTGTACCTTTTGCAAAAGGCGACAATAATGGGGTCCAAAGGTCCCAACGTGAAGGGGTAAGTGTAAACACTCAAATAACCCTCCACGTGGGTGGTAATCGCCTCGTCCGGAGAGAGGACTACCATATCTTTACCAGCCCAGTTACATTCTACTTTCACCCTATCAAGGGTTTTGCTCGTAATTGAACTAATATACCTAACGATCGGTTCACCCCGGCCCGGTACCGAGGAAGTTTTCTCCACCTTAAAATTGGAGCCGATTGAGCATCCGATCGGTACGAAAGCTTTTAGAGGAGGCTCTGTCGAAGTTTCCTCAGCAACGACAGGCTCGGCCTCTTCAGTGGGTTGAGAGGAAGAGGGTTGTTGCTTCTAAGGAACAGACTTAGATGTCTTTGCCATTGAAATAAAAGAGATGGAAAGAGAGTAGATGCAAGCGTAGAAAGAGAAATTACTTGAAGAATAAAGTTTAGAGAACTTGGGCAATATGGTATTCAAACAACGCAAACTTGAAAACTGAAAAATGAGAGGGCTATTTATACTTTTCAAAAGCGGCGGTTCTAAACCCAAAATGAGAAAGCATTAATTGGTGTTTGCAGGAATTGCAGAGTTTATCGCCAGTTGGTATATGAAAAGACCTTTTTGATACTGGCCACGTGCGTCATCATGCTGCCGTCATTTCTCAACAAGATGTTTTGTGTTATCTAATTTGACGTTTTGAATTTCGTGTCGCTCACCATAAGTATGTCTCCACTTAACCTAATCTTGAAAGCGGCGGCTCATATCGTTTCTTGTCGTTACCCTCCAAAAAACGAGGGGACTATCTGTATGGGATCGAACCCGATCGCTTGCCTAGGAAATACCGATTTTGGGATTCGACGACCAACGTCGATTGAAGTCGCCAACCAAGTGGTCGAGACCGAAATATCGAGTATAAGAAGCTCGAGACCAGATGTCGTCAGAACGAGGCTCGAGGTGAGATCGTCGAGGCCGATCAGGGTAAAACATCCCATGGTAAAGTTATTAGATTTGCGTAACTGAAGGACCGGAAATCTTGTGATATACAAGCATCTCGGCGGGAATCACGGCTCAAATCAATAAAGACGTTAAATCCATTAATTCTAAGAATATCTTACCTTGTAAATGAGATTTTTACCTTGTATATAATTCTTCACCTTTCCTATATAAACAGACAGCCTCATTTGTAAAAGGCGGACGACATACAATCGATATACAAAAATCTTAGTCTACTTCGCTCGCTAGTCTGCTTCATATTTTATTCCCAAAAGCTCCTAACGCAGAAAAACTATTCAATATTGACTGTTTGCTTTTTCCTTGTTCATTGACTTTAATCTTTATTTTCGTTTATTCTTTAATTGTATTAAATCAGATCACATATCCTTAAAATCACATATAAATTTAATTGTTACTCGTAATCAAGGGTAAACATAATCCAATATGAATGTAATGAATGACAACTGAAAAATTAAAGCTTATTATTTGCTATAGTAACAACTTATATAGTCAATCTTCTTGTTCACCTTCATGTAGAACTGGAAAGAACTCATGTGCAAGATCATAATATTGATGAATCAATGAAGTAATGTGTTCCAACAACAAAAAAAAAACAAGTAGAGAAATAACTTTTTATTTTTTTAGATACATTATTCCAAACACTCGCTTTTCAATATATTGCAAGTTTATCATGCATTGACTACAAAGAAAGCAGCATTGGGGGAATTCAGATTTTTAAAAAAACTAGATCTGTTTAATTCCTTTTGTACGAAATGCATATGATATGACTCTAAAATAATTTAGGTAGCTTAAGAAATAAACTATTGATATGACTCTAATATATTGATTTACTTTAGGTAGCTTAAGAAATAAACTATTGCTTAAGTCACTAAGCAGCAGCGACATGTTTAAGCGACTGAAAAAGTGTCAGATTTGTCAAAGTACATGCGTCAATCTCAGTCCTCCTCTATAGACAAAAGGAAGAATACATATCATCAAGAGTATATCATAATCTTTTTTTTAAGTTGCTCCCAATAAGACTTCTAGACTAGTAAGAAGAGACGGGATATTATAAACTATCCAAAGATAGACTCTGTACTATCTTAACAATCTGGATTCAGTGCGCAAGATGGTTCAGAACCGATATAAATAATAGGAGCTATCCACATCTCATGCAACTCTGCTATGAGATTATAAAAAAAAAAAATTACTATAAAGAACTACATCAATACACAAAATGTAATCACCTCTGTATATTTTTTAAGACGCATCGATTCTAGAGATAGGGAACTCTCTTCTGAAGACATTAGGTATACAAGACAGAAAGAAACACAGAAAGATGAATAAATTACAGAGAAAGATTACTTTTTATCCGGAATGATTTCCAAAATCATTAAAATGAATGTGATATCTTAATGAATCTAGAGTTTATTGCTGAGATATAAAATAAGAACACAACCCCCTAGATGTTCTAAACATGTATATGATGCACATGATATTTCTATTTACAGAAAGGTACTTTAAAATGTACCAAGTGCATCTGACGGGCATTAAAACAACTTGATTCTCTAACAATAATTACAAGAGGCTGCAAATGATGAGCAAAACAAATTGGCATTATTGTCACTAAAGCAGAAAATCCCAAATCTGAACCAGCTACATAAAGATAATTGCTTTTCAAAATTGGAACCTTAGCATAGCTATTTTAAAATGCAATCTATACTAATGAAAGCTTTAGAAAAATTAATGATGCAGCAACTGTTGGCTTCATGTGCAATGACATTGTCTTGCCCCGCACTCAATCCGTGGTCCGTGGATGTTATAGGAGTTCCTTTTAAATCCTTTGCAATAAGAATTCAGTAAACGAATTATCTAAACCAAGATAGTTTTGTACTCATCATAGAGAGAAGTTCTCTATTAAACCACAAGTAGGTTACCGATGGGAATTCAGTAAACCAATGCAAACTTAAGCCTCAGCACTAAAATACCATTTCTCTTACCCGTTTTCACATTTTCTGAGATTTTCCTTCGCATAATATTAACACCAATAAAAATGTCATTAATTCATTGGTTAATTGAACATAATACATATCTAAAGCCTCAAAGCTTGATTGCACGACTCTAATCAACAGAGTTATTATAGATGATATTTTCCCCAATTTTCTACATCTAATTAGAGAGAAACTTTAGAGTCTATCTACCGTTTGAAAAAAATGGAGCTAGTTAAATATGATAAAATACTACAGATCTTTGACTAAAATTTTAAATTGCATAAAGGAATTACCTAGCAGACCTTCATTTATCATAGATCCATAATTTCATTAAAAGGTTCCAAACTTTATAAAATAACATTCTCTTTCTGTCGAGAAACAAACCTTGTTTTTTCTTTCTTTGATTTTGTGTCACGATCCAAAATTCACTATAGGCCGTGATGGCGCTCAACATCGCTGTTAAGCAAGCCAAAACTTAGTTATTCAATTTATCATTTTTAAAATCATAAGTCTTTCTTCGATAGCAAGGTTAGTGCATTAAAATAAATTGTAATTACGTACAGTTTCGTTAAACTAATAAGTGAAAGTGAATCACTGTAAAACAATCGATAATAAGTTCTAGAACGCCCCCAAACCCCGATGTCACAAGTGCATAACATTTACTAAGGAGTACAATAATAATAATACATCTGTCCAAAATGTAAATAAGACAGGACAAAAAAAATAGTGCGATGGAGACTCTATGGACTGCGATGCCTGGCCTGGAATGCAACTCACAAAAAGTCTCCTCAGCAGCTGCGCCTACGTGCCAAGATGACCACCAAATAAACCTGTCAGATCCTACATATTTAGTGCAAAAGTGCAGCATGAGTACATAAATCAACGCGTACCTAGTAAGTATCTAGCCTAACCCCGAAAAAGTAGTGACGAGGGGTCGATATTGACACTTACTAGTGGTCCAATTAAGCAATATAATAAAATAATAAGCAGATGTGAAGCATACAACCATAATGGGGTAAATCTGTAAGTTACATAATCTTCCAAATGTTTCTTTTAAAGTATGAATTTCTAGGTCTTGTATTGTACCTCATCAGCTTAGATGTATCAAGTACCAGTAATAAACAGATAAAAAGTACCATGTGAAAATGCCGGACATAAGTGGAAGGATAATCTCATGAATGTTCGGACTACCAGCGATATAACGCACGATTATGCCGAGGTCGTTCGGCTCGATCCAAAAAAATATGTACATTGCCGAGGGTCAAGCGGTACGAACCATAGATGCATATATTATACTGCCGAGGCGTTCCGCCCGCTCCACAAGAAGGAAAGAAAGTTATCGAATTATGAGACACGTGCTTATAATACAGTAGGCGAGCACAAAGTGAATATAATCTTTACCGTTTCTCAAATAACTAGCCAACAACTCAAGATGATAAGGCTCGGCCTAGTATATATATATATATATATATATATATTTATTTCTAAATTAATTTCAATTATAAGTTTAGGTAATTAAGCCGGCAGGATGAGTTCAAATAATTCAATTATTATATAATAAGGTCCTAAGTCTACCCCAACATAAACATGCTTTAGCTATGTAGCACCCACAACTAGTATCACATAGCAATTACATCGCCTAGGGGGTAGTTTCCCCCTCACAAGGTTAGACAGGAGACTTACCTCGCTCCGAAGTTCCAAAACCGGTTTTAACTCTTCAATTCTAACCAAACGATCCGAAACTAGTCAAACAATGTGCAACTCAATCAAAATATACTCCAATGCTTATAATTAATCAATTCATAACAATCCCCAACTCAGCTCTAAAAGTCAATAAAGTCAACCATCGAGCCCACGTGTCAGATTCCGAAAATTTTCAAAGATAAACTTTACTCATAACACCACGATCTCAAATATATAATTTATTCCAAATTTCATGTCCAATTCCGTGGTCAAAATCCAAAAATACCAATTTTTAATTTTTTTTTTCTTAAAATCCCACAATTTACATGAATTTCTATAAATTCCCATCTAAAAATCCGTACATAATCCAAGTATTTAACTTGTAATATAAGAAAATCACTTACCTCGAGTTGCTCGATCACCTCTTAAAATAGCTCCCCAAATTCGGCCATCCAAGTGGAAAATGAGAGAAATGAGAACTAAGTTTCAATTTAAAGAACCCTTTTGCGCAGTGAAAATCTCGCACCTGCGGCATCGCTTTTGCGACCACTCCTCCGCTTCTGCGGAAAATCACCAAAACATGATGCTCGCACCTGCGAAAACATCCCCCGCTTCTGCTATATCGCAGGAGAAAGCCTCTTCCGCTCCTGTGACTCTGCCGCTTATGTGCCCAATGTATCGCTTCTATGCTTGCGCAAATGCGGCCAAAGCTCCGCATCTGCGGCCCTTCCCCTGGCTGGCCTTCTTCGCTTCTGCGACTACCCCCATCGTGCCTGCGGGTCCGCACTTGCGACCAAAGCACTGCAGGTACGATGACACCAGATTTCAGCAGTCTTCAGCATTTCCTCAAATCTAAATTTCAATCTGATTTCAATCTATTTCAAACCCGAGGCCCTCGGGACCCCATCCAAACGTACCAACAAGTCCCAAAATATAACACGAACCTACTCGGAGTCTCAAATCACACCAAACAACATTAAAATTGTGAATCGACGACCGAAACCTTTCTTTAAACTTCGACAAACGCATCCGAATCATATCACAACATTCCGGAATAATGCCAAACTTTGCGTGCAAGTCATAAATCACAATACGAACCTATTCCAAGGCTCGAATTTCCAAAGGGACATCGATAACACCAAAGTCCACCTCAAACAAAACTTAGGAAATTCTAAAACCTTCAAAATTTCAACTTTCCGCAATAAGCGCCGAAATACTCCTAAGTTTCAACTTTCCGTAACTGTCCAATACTCAACCCGAACATACGCCCAAGTCGTAACTCATCATACGAACCTATTGAAATATTCAACTCCCGATTCCGAAGTGGTTTACTCAAAAGTCGAAACTTAGTCAATTCTTCCAACTTAAAGCTTCCGAAATTAGAATTTTCTTTCCAAGTCAACTCCGAACTTCCCGAAATTCAATTCCGACCACACGTACAAGTCATAAAACATGAAGTGAAGCTAGTCAACGTCTTAAACCACCGAACGATGCACTAAAGCTCAAAACGACCGGCCGGGTCGTTACATTTTGAGCATTATTGGCATAGCTTATATCATATACAGATACATAAATAGAAAAAGACTGATCTAATCATTGATGAACCTATTGTACCTGTGCAGAGACAAAAATACTAGAGAGTGATTTAATATTTGCATAAGATTAAAGACTAAAAAAGTCAGAAAATGACAGAAAAACTCAAATAACTCAACTGTAGCAAAGCAAAATACGGCTAGGTAGAATTCACCATCAGCTCAACTTACTGAACAACAGACTTTAATGCTTGATCTGTACGCTTCGGTTGTAAGCCCTAGCTATTTGATGGAGACTTAACTCTACTAATTTCATCAACGAGCTAGATCAATTTGGGATTATCAATGGTAGTAAGCCCTAACTCTTCAAGTGGGAAATTTTCTTGATAGATCAATTTGGGGTTTTTATTACTTTCTACAAGCGTATGTTTACAAAGCTGTTATGGGTGGATTATTTTTTTGAAAAAACTCTGAACGGGAACATTTTAGAGTGAAAAAATAGAGCCAAAATTTCTAAAGCAATGTTTTAAAAAGTTGGTATGGGTGGGAAAGGTGTTTTTTCCCAACTATGGCTGGGAAAGTTTGGAGGGAAATTTTAGCAAAAATTTTAGTGAATATTGTAGACTACGCTTCTATGCTTTTAGGAATACAAAGGACAACACATGTAAAGCGTTGCAGAATATGTCAGTAATTGTTCTCCATGTCCTAAGATTTGCAATGCTTAAACTAAGTGCTTCTTTCTATTAAATAGAATATTTTAGAAATGTTTCTTGGTTACTGTTGCCAAAAGCTCGTAAAAAAGGCCACACAAATAAAAGTGTGGCAACGCTTTTCAGGTGTAATTTAAAATAAGTGTGACCATAGGTCAAATTTATTGTAGTGACGTGAGCTTCTAAATAAATCCAGAACTATTACATCGTTATCGTCCAATTTTCATTTGTTTTACTGTCAGTTAATACTGCAAAAATTTATTTTCTCTCAGATGACTAATAGGATGATGCTTAATGTTGCACATATTTCCCTCACAACACTCCAACTACAAAGGAAACATACTATTACATGATGATTTTTGAGAGGTTTTTCCCACAGGTACTTGTAGTGAGAGATTAGAATAATATATTCTTCCGCATATTTGTTAACCAGTAGATATTTCTCCACATATTTATACTCTTAAACGGAAACATAAAAAGTAAAGGAGGGTTTTTCTCTATGGAAAAAGTATTTACTACTGCTTAAAGCCCCTTCACTCACTCGTCTTGCTGCTTCGCCTACTTTACTAAGTTGTGGTTCTAAAAAGAAGATTTAGCTTGGTATATTCCATCATGAGAAAACCATATCTATATATAGCAAGCAAAAAAAAATACATTCTTCCTAAAAAGCCAAAGAGAATGCCTTTTATTGTATATGCAATTTTCTACTCAGAATGTTGCCATTTGCCAATATGTGTGTGTCTTTGGTTTGTCACCTTGGAGTATAATAAGTCAATTTTTTAAACCATGTTGGTACTATTATTGGATTTGTAGAATTCAGCAAGGATAACTGTTCCTGGAGGACCGAGTATAGCCTGCAGCACGACTAAAGCTATTGAGTGGGACGCTTCTTGGTCGAACCACCTTGATCTTTTCGGCGGGCTGCTATTGGTGTACATAACTCAGCTTATGAAGATCATATGCCCAATGTTGGTACTGGGAATTTGGACACAACGACCATCGATAATGTGTCAAGGATGATCGGAATGGGTGCTGCTGCAGAGCTCACAATAAGGAGCTAGCATTAGTCTATTGTTCTTCATAACTTCTTCATGTTTGAAATATTATTATTATTATTATTAGTATAATTGTTATTATCATTATTATAGGAAAAGAGCAGCGTGTCTTTTAGATGTTCTACTGCCTAAAAGAAAATTGGGTTAATGTAAGACTAGAATAAAGATCAAGATCATATGGAGGTTTTAAAGATCTTGAGCACTACTAATGTGCAACCTCTGGGCTCTAGGTGCTTTCTTGTTGCTGCCTATGTGTAAATTTATCTTATGGGTAATTAAATCTTTTTCCTTTTTTCTAGACCCCCTTCTCTATTTACAGTATAACCAATGGTGGAATAATAATTGGATAGCTTGTTTAAGGATCAAAATATCTTTCTGAACTTTTGAATGTCTGTATATATGTGAAGTTTTGGTTTTAGTTATCCTTCCTATTTCCACCTTCTGAATCCATATCCTTTAATTTGTGCTTCCCCCTGCCCCCACTCACTCCCAACATCTCAGACACTCTCAAATGATGTGAGCAGAGCAAGATGAGATCACGACTTCTTTCAATAGTACAACTAGCAGTTCCACTATTTATTTCCTATTAGTTGCCTTCGTGTCAGGACTTATAGTTTTGAATATGAGTTCAACTGAATTTAATATTTTTCGTTTATATAATCGATGTATATGTGCATCTATGTGAAAACTCCAAGAGGGTTTTGCATGTATTAAGTTTTGAACCTATAATTTTAAAGAACACAAAGTTATAAATCCATTAAGTTTAAATTGTAGATCTGGTACTATTTGGCCCGTAACAATTATGCACTTCTAGAAAGGCAGCATATTTTTCTTGGACCACTTGTCATTTGTCTAAGGAGGGAATAATTCAACAAAAGAATGCTTACAAAAGATAAAGCAATGGTCAAAATCACAATGGATAGATTGGCTTACCAACTGAATGGATATAAATTAAATCAGACTTTGAAATGGATCACATGAAATCTATTATTTTGACAAAGATGACCCCAGTTCAACAAAAATAAACCACAAGAAGTGATCAATAATTACAAAATGAAATTTCTTTTTAGCATTTACATCAGCAGGAAATGAAACATTGATCAAGTACAGGTGTGATCTTTTGTAGATGTGAAATTTTGTGTCTCCTAAAATGAATTGCATCAATTGCGAGCAAAACATATCAAGCAAAAAGAAAAATAAAATAAAATAAAATAAAGAGCAAATATACCATCATTTCTCGATCTGTGCATGTCATCTTTGGGCAGAAGCCATGTTAATCTTTTTTGTATCATTCTAATTTTATCGGATATTCCGAAAGGGATCAAATATGCCAGATGCTAAAAGAAAAGGGCAGTGTAAAAAGGTTGGCTCCAAGTATCAGGCAAGCCAGCAAGACACCAATGACTACAGTCAGCAGAATGACCAAGATTGGCTCTTTGTTCAGAGGTGAGTGCACCACTACAGATAAAAGGGTGTGTTGATAGAAAAGTTATGTCCAAAAGGAAAGGAGGATTGCTCATGTCCCTTATTACTGTCTGCAACACCTTCATTTGATCCGGGTATTGTCACAATTCCAAATTTTCTACTAGGTAAGCCTAATCAATATGCGGAAACGTTAAATAAGAGATTAAAACTTGAACATCCCAACAGTTTCATAAATAGAATCTACCAAAAATTCAATATGTACAATCCCAAAACCTGGTGAAATATAAGTCACAAGCTCTAAATACAGTAGAACAATCCTATACAGCACTGTCTATCAAAATGTAAAGAAATAAGAAAAGAACGAGATAGAAGGGGCTCCGAGGCCTGCGGATGGGGGCAGGTGTACCTTGAAGTCTCCAAGCAGCATCACAACAATTTAATATCGAGGCTGATAGGATGTACCTGGATCTGCACATATGTGCAGAAGCGTAGTATGAGTACACCACAATCGTACCCAGTAAGTGTCAAGCCTAACCTCGGTAGAATAGTGACGAGGTCAGGTCAAGACCCTACTGGAGATGATAGAAACAAGGCAGATAATATAATGACACAATGAATTAATAGGGAAGTGCAACAGTAAGGGATTTACAGAAAGTAACAACACGGAATCAAGGAAAGCTAATTCAACACGAAAGGAAAATGAAACTTTCACATATTAAGGAAACAATAACCAACAATACAGCAAATAAGGAAGATCAACTGAAGCACTGCCTAGGTACCGCCTCATAGTCCGAAAAGTAAATATCTCACAACCGCACTGCAGAAACCTCGTGCAAAAAATAACAATCCGCACGGCAGAAACCTCGTGCCACAATAAGAATCCGCAAGGAAGAAATCTCGTGCCACAACCAAACAATCATCTCAACAATAATTACGAAAATCCACAAATAATAATGAAATAATGATATTACAAGCAAAGAATCCTACAGTTAAAGGATGAATACGGAAATCAAGGAAGCAGGTAATTCAACTAAGCATGTTCTACAAATTGCAAATAAGAGGTAAGACACGTAGACATGTAAAATTAGCTAAACATGATGGCTACATATGCTGGAATAACTCAATTAAGGAAATACAGGAAACTACTTAGCAAAAATCGAAATTTTAACATTTAGCCCGAGTACGCACTCATCACCTCGCGTACACGGCCTTCACGTATTACAAATTACTATAACAGTACCAATTCCTAAGGCAACATTCCTCCAAACAAGGTTAGACAACTCACTTACCTCGAACCTTGCTCAATCAATCAATAAGAAGGCTTTTCCCTCGATTTTCCAACTCCAATCTGCTCGAATCTAGCCAAAACAATTTCATACTATAAATATAACCATAGAAAACTAATTTAATTAACGAAATTATGACATTAGCAAAAAATAAAAAAAATTGCTCCAAAAAGTCGAGTCGGGCCCACGTCTCGAACCCCGACAAAAATTATAAAATCTGAAAACCCGTTCGATATCGAATCCAACCATACAAGAATCACTCAATTCGATCTCAAATTGCCTTTCAAACCCCCAAATCTTAGCCTAAGAAGTTTTTCCTATTTTTTCCCATATTTCAAACAAAAAACACTAATTAAATGATGAAAACAACAAAAGAATCGTGTAATAAGAACCAAAATAGAGTTAGAATCTATTATATCAATGATTCCTCTGAAATCCCTCAAATTTTGCCTTAATCCGAGCTCCCTAGGTCCAAAAATGGATAATTAACTCAAACCCTCAATCTTAGGCCTTTTCTGCCCAGGGATTTCGCATATGCGAACCCACACCCGCATCTGCGGTTTCGCACCTACGGAATATCCATCGCATGTGCGGACTTCACTTAAGTCCACTAAGTCCGCTTCTGCGAGCGAAAGGCCACAACTGCGTATGCGCGCCTGTGACAAATGAGTCACACCTGCGACTCCACTCGCTCCTGTGCATTTCTCCACTACAGAAGCGAAGACGCTTCTGCGGAGCCTTTTTTGGGCTTGCTAGTCCTGCCTGGACTGCCATTTCACTTCTGCACTTCAACCTCCGCACCCACAATTCTGCACCTACAGTCCAACCCTCCACTTGTGCAATGAAACCCCAGCAGGCCTAGACTTCATCAATGAAGCTAAGTCCAAAATTTGTCCGAATTCAATCCGAATCAGACTCGGGGCCCTCGGGACCCGTCTGAATATACCAACAAGTCCTAAAATATCATACGAACTTAGTCGAGGCCTCAATTCACATCAAACAACATCAAAAACACGAATTGCGCATTGATTCAAGCCTAATGAACTTTTGAACTTCTGAATTCCACATCTAATGTCGAAACCTATCGAATCAAGTCCGATTGATCTCAAATTTGCACATAAGTCATAATTGACATTACTACAACTTTCGGAATCAGAATCTGACCTCGATACCAAAACGTCCATTCCCGGTCATACCTTCCAATATCTTCCAACTTTCCAACTCTCGCCAATTAACACCAAAATGACCTACGGACCTCTAAATCAACATCCGGAGATGCTCCTAAGAATAAAATACCATATGGAGCTATTGGAACCGTCAAAACTCTATTCCGGAGTCATCTTTGCACAAATCAAACTACGGTCAACTCCTATGACTTAAACTTCCAATTTAGGGACTATGTATCCCATTTCACTCCAGAACTCTCTGGAACCCGACACCAAGCACCCCGGCAAGTCAAGTAACCACAAAATGAGATAGAGGGAGCAATAAATAAGGGATCGGGGCTAGCACTCTCAAAACGCCCGGCCGGGTCGTTACATCCTCCTCCTCTTAAATTAAACGTTCATCCTCGAATGAGTATAGAGACATACCTGAAGAGGTGAAAAGATGAGGATAACGGCTACGCATGTCATGCTCAGTCTCCCAAGTCGCCTTCTCGACTGGTTGACCCCTCTGCTGAACCTTCACGGAAGCGATGTTCTTCGACCTCATCTTCTAAACCTGCTTGTCCAAAACGGCCAACGGCTCCTCAAGATAAGATAGATCCTTGTCCAACTGGACTGAGCTGAAGTCTAACACATGAGATGGATCACCTTGATACTTCCGAAGCATGGAAACATGAAACACTGGATGAATTATAGAGAGACTATGTGGTAGTGCAAGTCTGTAAGCCACCTTTCCAACCCTGTCAAGAATTTCAAAAGGCCCGATACACCTAGGGGTCAACTTGTCCTTCCTCCCGAACCTCATAACGCCTTCTTGGGCGAAACTCGGAGCAAGACCCGCTCCCTAACCATGAATGCAACATCGCTAGCCTTCCAATCCGCATAGCTCTTCTTTCTGGAATAGGCTGTACGAAGTCGATCCTGAATCAATTTAACCTTTTTCAAAGCATCAAGAACCAAGTCTGTACCCAATAGTCTAGCCTCACCCGGCTCAAACAACCCACCGGGGACCGGCACCGCCTACTATAAAAAGCCTAATACGGGACCATCTGAATACTCGACTGATAACTGTTATTGTAGGTAAACTCCGCAAGTGGCAAGAACTAATCCCAAGAACCCCCAAAATCCATCACACACACATGAAGCACATCCACCAATATTTGAATAGTGCGCTCGAACTGTCCGTCCGTCTGAGGGTGAAATGTTATCCTCAACTCCACTCGAGCAGTGAACTCATGTTGTACGGCTCTTCAGAACCGCAATGTAAACTGCGTAGCCCAGTCAGAGATGATAGATACCGGCACGCCATGAAGCCTGACAATCGCACGAATGTAAACTTGAGCCAGCTGCTCCGAAGAGTAAATAGTAACCACAGGAATGAAATGAGCTGACTTAGTCAATCTATCCACAATCACCTAAACTGCATCAAACTTCCTCTGAGTCCGTGGGAGCCCAACAACAAAATCCATAGTGATCGGCTCCCATTTCCACTTTGGAATCTCTAATTTCTAAAGTAATCCACCCGAACACTAATGCTCATACTTCACCTACTGACAATTTAGGCACCTAGCTACATACTCCACTATGTCCTTTTTCATTCTCCTCTACCAATAATGCTGCCTCAGGTCCTGATACATCTTCACGGCACCTGGATGAATGGAGTACCGCAAACTATAAGCCTCCTGGAGAATCTACTCACGCAAGCCATCTACATCGGGCACACATAGCCTGCCCTGCATTCGTAATACACCATCCTCTACAATAGTGACCTCCCTGGCATCGCCGTGCTGAACCGTGTCGTTAAGGACAAGCAGATGGGGGTCATCATACTGACGCTCTCTGATACGATCATAAAGAGAAGACTGAGAAACCATACAGGCCAAAACTCGACTCGACTCGGAAATATCCAATCTAACAAACTGGTTGGTCAAGGCCTAAACATCCAAGGCTAAAGGCCTCTCTGCTACCGGTAGATATGCCAAGCTGCCCAAACTCTCCGCCTTGCGGCTCAAGGTATCGGCCACCACATTGCCCTTCCCGGTATGATATAGAATGGTGATATCATATTCCTTAAGCAACTCCAAACTTCTTCGCTCCCACAAGTTAAGACCCTTTTATTTAAACAAATGCTGTGGATTCCGTTGATCGGTGTAGACCTCACAAGGGACACCGTACAAATAGTTTCGCCAGATCTTCAAGGCATGAACAATAACTGCTAACTCGAGGTCATAGACAGGATAGCTCTTCTCATGCACCTTCAGCTGTCTAGATGCGTAGGCAATCACCCTACCGTCCTGCATCAACACTGAGCCGAGACCAATGCGCGACGCATCACAATACACTGTATAGGACCCCGAACCGGTAGGCAATACCAACACTGGGGTTGTAG
Source organism: Nicotiana obtusifolia (assembly GCA_002018475.1). NCBI lineage: Eukaryota > Viridiplantae > Streptophyta > Magnoliopsida > Solanales > Solanaceae > Nicotiana > Nicotiana obtusifolia. Next base: position 44,702 of record MCJB01004324.1, read on the forward strand.
TCAAAGCAATCTTGAGCTTTTGAAAGATCTCCTCATACTTCTCAGTCCACCTGAACGGAGCACCCTTTTAGGTCAGCCTAGTCATAGGTGCTGCAATAGACGAGAAACCCTCAACAAATCGACGGCAATACCCCGCAAGCTAAGAAATCTTCGGATCTCTGTAGTCGATGATGGTCTGAGCCAACTCTGCACTACTTCAATCTTCTTCGGATCTACCTTGATCCCCTCACTCGATACTACATGAACCAAAAATGCCACTGAATCTAGCCAGAATTCACACTTCAAAAATTTTGCATATAACTTCTTTTCTCTCCAGGTCTGAAGCACAGTCCTCAGGTGCTGCTCATGATCCTCCCAGCTATGGGAGCACACCAGAATGTTGTCAATAAACACAATGACAAACTAGTCAAGATAGGGCTGAAATACACTATTCATCAAGTGCATGAATGCCACTGGGGGTGCCTATAGGGTGGAATAGAAATAAGAAGAATGATGGTTCTATGAAGCCCTTATCGAGCAACTCTTGCAACTGTTCCTTTAACTCTTTCAACTCTGCTGGGGCCATACGATAGGGTGGAATAGAAATGAGTTGAGTGCTCGGAAATAAATCAATACCAAAATCGATATCTCTGTCAGCGGCAATGCCCGAAAGATCCGGGAATACATCTGGACAATCCCTCACTACCAAAACTAACTTGAAGATAGGAGTACCAACACTAACACTCCTCACATATGCCAGATATGCATCACACCCCTTTCAACCATCTCTTGAGCCTTTAGAAATGAGACAACCCTACTAGGAACATAATTTAAAGTACCTCTCCACTCTAGCCACGGTAGACCTGGCATAGCCAACGTCATCGTCTTGGCGTGGAAACAACCAGTTCATGCCCAAGATAACATCGAAATCCTCCATATGGAGCAACAATAAATTGGCTCTGGTCTCAAAACCACTAAGAACAACCAAACACGACTGATACAAGGTCAACAACAATAGAATATCCCAGGGGTATAGACACATAGACAGGAGAACTCAAAGAATTACGGGATACACCCAAATACGGAGCAAAATAAGATGACACATAGGAATAAGTGGAGCCTGGATCAAATAAGACTGATGCATCTCTATGAAAGACCGGAACAATACCTATGATGATAGAGTAGGATGCAACTGCGTCCGTCCTAGTACAACTGGCATAATATCTGGCCTGGCCTCCCCTGCTAGGGCGACCTCTACCTCGAGCTGGTTGTGCAGGTGGGGTGGTAGCTGGTGTTGTAACCATAGCTTGAGGACACGATAAAGCACGTGGTGCCTGAGTAGTCTATGACGAGTGTCACCACACTCAAAACCAGCTCTTAGAGGATGTGGCTGTTGTGGCTGGCTCGGGCCTGATCGGCTGGACTGACCGCTAAAAGCACCCCGTGCAGGAGGTGCACTAGACAATGGCGATGCATAGTAGGGAGCTTGGGGCCTAGGTGTGGCTAGAGTACCGCTAGTTGCTGGAAGTGCTGAATGAATAGGGTGACTCACATAGCCCCTACACTGATGAGTTGTAGCTGGGGCACGAGTACCACTGTAAGTGCCAAACTCTCAAAATCTCTTGGCCTCCCTCTCCTCTCTCTCTCTCCCGAGTCAGCATACTCTCCAATCTTTAGCAATCCTCACTACCTGCTGGTATGTGATGCCTTTCTCCATCTCTCGGGCCATGCTAAATCTGATACTGGGGTTGAGCCCCTCGATAAATCGTCGAACCCGCTCTCGAATAGTAGCAACCAAGGCTGGTGCATGCCTAGCCAAATCACTGAATCGGGCCGCATACTCCAACACGATCACAGAACCCTGGCACAATAGCTCAAACTCTATGCTCCATGCATCTCTGAGACTCTGGGGAACATACTCCCTCAAGAAAATATATGAGAATTGAGTCCAAGTGAGTGAAGCTGCCTCAGCCGGACTACCCAACTCATATGCTCGCCAACACTTATAAGCCGCTCCTCTAAGCTGGAACGTAGTGAAAGATACCCCACTAGACTCCGCAACACCTATAGTACGGAGGATACGGTGGCACTGCTCAAGAAAACCCTGGGCATCCTCTGACCCCAAGCCACTGAAAGTAGGAGGGTGGTACTTCTTGTACCGCTCGAGCCTGAGCTGCTCCTCCTCCGAAACTGCTGCCCTAACCTCGGGCTGAACTGGGGCTACCGGCTTTACTAATATGACATCTGGAACCAGGTCGACCTGGACCCGCTGCTCTAGGGTACCGGCGGCGGGAGTCTGTGCTCCTCCCCTGGCCTGAGATGTGGTAGGAGCAAGTGGTATCAACCCTGCCTGAGCCAAAGTACTGAACATGCTCAAAAACTGGGCGAGAGTCTCCTGGAGGGCTGGTTCAATAACAGGCATCTCCGATTCCTGTCCCCAACTGGAGCTACTGGTGGCTCCTCTGTAGCAGCTCGTGCGGGTGCTCTAGCTGCACCACGTGGACGTCCTCGGCCTCTACCCGGGCTCTAGCAGGGGGCACGGGTGTCTGGTCATCTGATCTAGCTGTACGTGTCCTCGCCATCTGTGAGAAAATAGAAAGACAGAAATTTAGAATCTAAAGTCAAACTTTCGCACTATAAGGAATCAAAGAAGTGAAGCTAGCTTTTACTAACAGTTCCATAGCCTCCCAAAGATAAGTACATATGTCTTCATACCGATCCGCGAGACTCTACTAAACCTGCTTGTCACTCATAACAGCTATGAACCTACAGCTCTGATACCAACTTGCCACGACCCCAAATTCCATCCGTAGGATATCGTGACAACGCCTAGTCTCTAAGACTAGGTAAGCCTAATCAATATGCGGAAACATTAAATAAGAGATTAAAACTTGAACATCCCAACAGTTTCATAACTAGAATCTACAAAAAAATTCAATACATAGAATCCCAAAACCCGGTGAGATATAAGTCACATGCTCTAAATACAGTACCGATCAATCCTATACATCACTGCCTATCAAAATGTAAAGAAATAAGAAATGAACGGAATAGAAGGGGACTCCGACGCCTACAGACGCGGGCAGGTGTACCTTGAAGTCTCCAAGCAACAGCACAACACTCTAATATCGAGGCTGATAGAATGCACCTGGATCTGCACAAGAACATATACATAAGCATAGTATGAGTACACAAGAACCATACCTAATAAGTGCCAAGCCTAACCTTGGTAGAGTAGTGACGAGGTCAGGTCAAGGCCCTACTAGAAATGAAGAGAAACAAGGCATATAATATAATTGCACAATGAATTAACAGGGAAGTGAAACAGTAAGGGATTTATGGAAATTAACAGCACGGAATCAAGGAAAGCTAATTCAACACGAAAGGAAAACGGAAATTTCACATGTTAAGGAAACAATAACCACCAACACTGCAAATAAAGAAGATCAACAGGAGCACTCCCGAGGTAGCGCCTCGTAGACCCAAAAGTAAATATCTCACAACGGCACGACAGAAACCTCGTGAAAACAATAAAAATCTCGCACGGAAAAAACCTCGTGCCACAATAACAATCCTCACGGTAGAAACCTCGTGCCACAACAACAATCTGCACGGCAGAAACCTCGTTCCACAACCAAACAGTCATATCAACAATAATCATGAAAACCCACACATAACAATGAAACAATGATATTACAAGCAAAGAATCCTACTGTTAAAGGATGAATACGGAATCAAGGAAGCAGGTAATTCAATTAAGCATGTTGTACAAATTGCAACTAAGAGATAAGACACGTAGACATGTGAAATTAGGCAAAACATGATTGCTACACATGCTGAAATAACTCAATTAAGGAAAAAAGGAAACTACTTAGCAGAAACCGAATTTTCAACATTTAGCCCGAGTACGCACTCGTCACCTCGCGTACACGGCCTTCACGTACTGCAAATTACTATAACAGTACCAATTCCTAAGGGAAATTTCCTCCACACAAGGTTAGACAATTCACTTACCTCGAACCTCGCTCAATCAATCAATAAGAAGGCCTTTCCCTCGATTTTCCAACTCTGATCGGCTCAAATCTAGCCAAAATAATCATACTATAAATATAACTATAGGAAACTAATTTAAATAATGAAATTACGACTTTAGCAAAGAATTGAAAAATTGCTTCAAAAAGTCAAGCTAGGCCCACGTCTCGGATCCCGACCAAAATTATATAATCCGAACTCCCATTCGATATCGAGTCCAACCATACAAAAATCACTCAATCCAACCTCAAATCGCCTTTCAAATCCCCAAATCTTAGCCTAAGAAGTTTTCCCAAACTTTTTCCAAATTTCCAACTAAAAATACTAACTAAATGATGAAAAAAACAATAGAATCGTGTAATATAACCAAAAACGAGTTAGAATCTCTTACCCCTATGATTCCTCTAAAAATCCCTCAAAATTGCCTCAATGTGATCTCTCTAGGTCAAAAAATGAATAATGAAGTCAAATCCTCGAACTTAGGCCTTTTTTGCCCAGCGATTTCGTTTCTGCGAACCCACAACCGCATCTACGGCTCCGCACCTACGGAATTTCCATCGTAGGTGCGGACTTCACTTAAGTCCACTGAGTCTGCTTCTACGAGCAAAAGGCTGCACCTGGACTTCATCAATGAAGCTAAGTCTAAAATTTGTCCGAATTCAATCCGAATCACACCCGGGGCCCTCGGGTCCCTGTCCGAATATACCAACAAGTCCTAAAACATCATACGAACTTAGTTGAGGCCTCAATTCACATCAAACAACATCAAAAACAAGAATTGCGCATTGATTCAAGCCTAATAAACTTTTAAACTTCTGACTTTCACATCCAATGCCGAAACATATCAAATCAAGTCTGACTGTTCTTAAATTTGCACAGAAGTCATAATTGACATTACAGACTTACTTCAACTTTCAAAATCAAAATTCGACCACAATACCAAAAGGTCCACTCCTGGTCAAACCTTCCAAAATCTTCTAACTTTCCAACTTTCGCCAATTAATGCCGAAATAACCTACGGACCTTCAAATCAACATCCGGACACGCTTCTAAGACCAAAATCATCATACAGAGCTATTGGAACTGTCAAAACTCCATTCCGGAGTCGTCTTCACACAAATCAAACTACGATCGACACCTATGACTTAACTTCCAATTTAGGGACTATGTGTCCCATTTTACTTTGAAACCCTACCCGACACCAAGCACCCCGACAAGTCAAGTAACCACAAAATGAGACAGAGGGAGCATTAAATAGGGAATCGGGGCTAGCGCTCTCAAAACGACCGGCCAGGTCGTTACATGTATGTACTTGGATATGTCGTGCTGGTCATCAGCACGGTCTCGCCGTAACAACTTCTCGATGTTGCCAATAATGCACCGATGGTCAAATCGCTTGGGCTGCCGTAATTGACTAAGTTTAGTAGAGTATATCATATATATCATTTATTATATTGAGTAAATTGCTTCAACAAACGAATTATTATGTCATATATTGTTGTGTTAACCAAAGGGAAGCCTTGGCGCAATGTCCAGAGTTGTCATCCTGGAAACATCCTCTTGTTAAAATGCAAGATGATGCTATGTATAATAAATCCTATTTAGTACGACTCTTCGTCGAACCCTATGCGTTTACTATACCAATCGGCTCTTTTGTTAATAAGATTGTATTATATGCTTCAACTAAAATTTCAAATTGTGAAGAACGAAGATAGAACACTATTGTTTAATATTTATGTAGAATTAACCCAAATAGCCGCCCAGCTAATTTCTTAAACTAAAAATAACTAGCGGATGTATAATTTATGTATAATTCATGTATAATGTGTATAACTGTGTATAATTTACATAATCTATGCATATTGGCTAAAACAAATAAACAATGAATATGTCCGGCTATTTGAATAATAATCCTTTTATTTATCTACAACTAGTTTAGGTTTGGTTCTTTTTCAGAAAGCAAACACACATTTGATATAAGAAAAACTTTGGTTGAGACGCGTAATATCATTCAAATTCTAATCATTTTTGCTAACTTTGACACTATATAAGATTGTGATGAGAAGTTTATGTAAAAGTTTAAATTATTAAAGAGTGACATATATTTATTTATTTATGCTAAGTCTGCAACTTCACCTGTAAATAGTAGGAGTATTATTTTAGGAGTGCATAATTGTCTATCAGGCCATGTGGGGAAAGCTACTTAATCATATGTCAATATTTCACCAACGAGACAAGAAACAAAACAAGTCCAACAACTGCTCCTACATTTGCCTTAACTTAAATATTCGCTCATATTACTGATTAAATTATAAATGATTTGCGAATATATAATATATGGATTATCATGTGTAATTAATATATAATTTATATATACTGATTAGGAAAAGTAAACAGTAAATTTAATTTTTTATTTATGTAAATATCTCTACTAAAAAAAGTGAACAGTAAATTCGACTGGCTATTTATGTAAATATCCCTACTTTAAGACTCTATTGTAGTGTTATTATAGTCGAACAAACAAAACGGTGTTAACAACTGACTTTACCTCACCTGGTCTCAAACATCTATTCATCATGTTCTCTATTGTACAATTACTATATATAGTTATTCATGGTGTGGAATAAATACGGAAATTATAATAGGTTTTAAAAAAATATATATTTATGCAAATCATGAAGGTAAAATAAGAATTCAAGCTAAGAAAACGGTGTTTAGATTTAATTTAGTTAGTTTTTAATTGGAAAAACGTTTTTCGTCTGGAAATTGTTTTTGAAAAGTTGTTTTTGCAATATATTTGATTAAGGTAAAAACTTAACCGCACCGGGTGTTGACACCAATGCTAGTTAAGTTAATCATAGGAGGAAAACTAAAGTTTATTAGGAGCCCTTTCTCAATAAATAATTTTATAAAAAAAGATAATAGATGCATAATAAAAAAGTTTTAGGGCTCCGTTTATGTCTTTGTTACAGTTCGGTCAATCTTCTTGAAAGAATTAGTTTATCAGATGTAAGATTGTTAAATAACTACCTCAATCACCTACAACCAAAAAAATTTGTTCATCCTCCTTCATAAACTAATTAAATCTCCAAAATCCGTGACATCTACAACTAGAAAAGTAGAGTGAGAGGGGTCTAATTTCTTGAGATTGGTACCAAGAGTCTTTTTAGGTGGAATCTTCTTGGAACTTTAGTTTCAATATGTATTCCATTTCAGCAATTAGTTTGAGCAGAACAAGAGAACTGCAATTATTCCTCACAATTAACTGGCCAGTAAAAATTATGTAACCAAGAGTATAATTATTGAAAAATCTTGACCATAAGAAATAAATGATTATATTATAAAAAAGAAAATTTGTAAATGGCAATAAAGAAATATTTTCTCGACTTCTTATTACTCCATTAAAATTACTGAAATATTATGGCCACAAGAATTGATAAAATGATTCTTTATTTTTATTCAATATACTTGCCGTTAAGAGCACAAGGGAATAGCAAGGTGATCAAGTATAATTTTATATTGTAATTTAAGATCATGTACAAAATAAAAGTTAGCTAATCATAGTTAAATAATAACAATTGTAGTTAAATATAGTGACTAGTGTCATTTATTTATTTGATTGGTATATCTTATTTATAATTTGACTATAAATCATCGGGAGACATTATCATGTGAAATTACAATTATTAATGAGATACTCATAATTGAACTAATCATTATTATGATAGTCAAATTTTAGTCGGAAACAATTATTGATTTTGACTTTTGTGTTTGCTTCTGTGTATGGGTAAAATTAGGGGCAAAATTTTCTCCAATTTTCCAATAAGGAAACAAAGGGAAAGCACGGTTCGACGCGACTAGAAGCAAGGCCGAAGGACCCCACGTATCAGGATCCGAGAGGAGTGAACGATGTATCTAGGTTCGGGCACGACAGAATAATGGACCCAAAGCAAATAAAGTTTCTAGACCACGGGAAAAGGGGGGACGGTTATGCATGACAAGTAGGGAGCCGTAATATTCGCCCTCAACCGGATATTACGGCGCGAATCCCATCCGATATCAACTGCGGATCGGCATTTATCGAAAAAAAAAGATTTTTACTTTATTTAGACTTGTAGTAGGACTGAAATTTTTCTACTATATAAAGGGGAAATTTTCATTTATTTTGACACACAACTCAAAGCAATAAAAGTTTATTTTTGTCTTCCAGCTATTATTCAAATGTTCTTCGGTTACTCTCTTCTTTCATCGCAATCGAGCTTATATCGAGGGTTCCGATCGAGGCCGAATTTCAGTGTTCAACTTAAGATCAGGCTTGATCAAAGCATTTTGGTTTGATTGTTCATTTAATCTTTACTTAGTTATTTGCTGTTCTTAGATCATTTGTATTGAATTAAATCACATATCCTTTAAACCGTATACAACTTTAATTGTTACTCATTTCTTAGGGTAAATAGTTTGGCGCTCACTGTGGGGCCAAGGATAATAGTGATGATTTGATACGAATCTCCATAACACACCATGTTTTACGTTTGTTCTTTGAAGTTTTGATTCCAGGTTAGCCTAAGGATGTCAAATTCTCAGTCTACTCACTTGAACGTTGACGCTGAGTCAGGCCATCATGGCGAGAACAATAATGTGATACCTAGCAATGATGTGGCCCCTGTTGATCCCAATGGCATCCCAGCCGCCCACCCGATCGATGCTAACTCACAGGTTGCTAAGAATATCAATCTACCGACTGATCCCGAAAATAACATTCGCGGGGGACCTCGACCGGCGGCTCAAGAGGCGCCCGAAGGCGAAGGTGATGGGGTGAGCCTGCGGTTGATTTTCAAATTTTACATGCTCAGAAAGCAGCGATAGTGCACTTATAAAACCAGAGCCACGCCCTAACAGGGTTGAGCCCGAGCAGTCCTGTGAAAATACTCGGAGGGACGAGCAAGTTGCCGTGGAACCGGGTAAATTCAAGCCCGGGAAAACTTCCAAGGTGATGAAGATGCTCGAAGCATTGACAAAACGGGTGGAGTCTGGCAAGAAAAAGATAGAGGCCAATGACAAAAAGGTGGAAACGTATAACTTCAAGGTCAACCACTTCCCCAAGGTTTCCCAACCTCGAATTTTTTACCATCTCCCTCCATATTCCAGGTAAGCTCTTCTCTCTTCTCTCTACCCTACCTCTAATTTTGTTCTAGTATTATGTAGTATTAACCCTAGTTAGCCTTTATCTGGTAGTTCTTAGTAAATTCCTCGTACTAAGGCCGAAATTTTGCTTGATTTTGTTGGGAATTTCAAAGTTATTATGCTTGTGAATGATTTTTAGCGTGTCTTGATGGTGTTGAAATTATTTTGTGATGAAGTTTGGTGGGGGTGCCTATAGGGACGAAAATTTGGGGCCTTTTGAGACAAATGTTGTGCACTTTGTGTTGTTACGATGATTTGGTGATGTTGTGGTTGTGTTTGGTGGTGTGATTGGTGTTATTGTGTGGTGGTTCTATACCACTTTGAGTTGTAATTATAAGTTGAACTTGGTGGCAGCAATGTGTTTGATAAAATGGCCGAATGATATAACATGTGTCGTTTGTTTCTTTTGAGGGTAATTGTTTGGTAATGAAGTGATAATAGATGATGAGTCTGGAGTGGAAGGTCATGTTCTTATTTTGTGAAATCGTAAAGTGTTGGCCCCGAGTGCTAATCGATTGACCACTTCATGCTATTGTGTTACTAATTTCTAATTGGGGTGTCCCATTTCATGCTAAATACTTGTGCAGTTTTGTAGTATAACTTCTTGATTTTCTAAATTATTAGTTTAGCTTATTGGTTTTGTAATTTAATATAGTGTAGTATAGTCGTTGGTAGTGTTGTTATAATGTTATTCAGGTGATTGGGTGGGTTGGTGATGACTTGTGATGTACTTGTAATGTAGTAGTCTGAGTCCCCGGCATATATTGTACTTGTGAATATGCCAATGACATAAGTGTGGGGTGGTTACCTCGTTTGGTCTTGCTTGTTATTCTACATGTTCTGGCTAATTACGTTCATCTCGTGCAAGTACAATGTCTCGCCGTCCTAATAAACATGCTAATACTAGTTCCTATAGGGTTGCCTCTAGTAGTAGGAGAGGAGGTAGGCGAGCACCACCCACTGCCCCAGTGGAAGAGGAACGCAATACATTGATCCTGAAGCAGACGTGGTCCTAGAGTGCAGGTTTAGTATTAGGGTTGTCCCAGCTTATGCTAGATATTGGCTCAGGACCTTCGTCCCTAGTATGAACCAGATCTCGAGGTTGCTATAAATAATGCTAGATATTTGAGAGTTTGTTTTATCCCGATGATGCGGTGAACGTGAAATTAGTGAAGGAGTTTTATGCCAACTGGAAGCCTGAGGCCAGTCTAGATGATGTGTCAAAGTACGAGTGCGAGGCAAAGTGATCTCCTTTTCCTCCCAGATGATCAATCAAAGTATGGGATTCACGGAGCTCTCTCACAAGCTATTTCAGAGGTTTCCTTGTCGCCGAACTATCCTGATATCCAGCAACAACTGCGTGGAACTGACTCTCTTGCCACGTGGACGTGGGATGCCAATGAGTACCACAAGGATATGAAGAAAATCACATTCCAGCGTCCAGCCAAGGTTCTTATGTGGCTAATCAATACCAAAATTATGCCTACCTAGAGTGACACTAATGTCTCGTGGGTGAATGTGTGTCTGATCTATGCCTTCTTAACCAGGGTGAGGTTCGATCTTGGAAAAATCATGCTTGAGCACATGGATAGAGTGCGACCACTTAAGGCCTGCTGCCTATATTATCCGAGTATGATCCCTCGGCTGCTGCGGGTGCACCATATAGAGGAGGAGCTTCACTATGATCGGACGACCCCGGTGCCATGGCCTATTAAGGCCTTTGATGTCATGTATGTGATAGACCGTCCTGTTGCTGCTCTTACTGTGGACCAGAAGTTGCTTCGTGTCGAGGAGATACTGCAGCTGATGTTCGCTGATATGCGCCTTCGTGCTGATAGGGGGAAACTGACTTGGTTGAGCTACAGCTAGATCATCCCTTTTATGCTATTACTCAGCTATTGTTGGGTTTAGCTGAGGGAGGACAACTGCCACCTGATGAGGACGTGAACTTTGTCCCTTCTGGTGATGAGGAGTACTTGCACACCTTCGAGGATGCTGATGATGATTAGGCCGAGGGTCTTAGGGAGTCATCTTTTTCACTCTTGTTTCTACTATTTTGCCTTGGGGACAGTGCAATCTCTTAAGTGTGCGGTGGGGTGCTCCTATTTGCTTGTATTTGTCTTGCCTTCTCTTTGCCATTTGGATTTGTCTAATTTGTTTCATGTTTTATTAGACAACTTAGCCTGTAATTGTAACTCCGAATTCAATTTGGCCTGTAATAGTTAGTAATTGTAATTGTTTAGTAGTTCGACTTTTCTCAATGATGGATTTCGTCAATTATCTTCTTGAGGGATTTCCCAACTGGTTGCAATTAGTTTCTTTCTTTTTATAGGAATGAAAAATTTATGGGTCATTGAGCTAGTTGGAATCAATTTTCCTTGGCTGCGTACGCCTTGAGAGCGGTGAGTGCCTTAGTTGTGATGCTTAGGCTCAGTTCTTGACTCATGGATAAGTGCCTTAAATTGTTTGATTTTGACTTTACTTAACTGTTTTGACTAGAGTCGAGATAAGTCCTAAGTGAGTTATGTACCAATGTGTGTCTGGGGTTATTGTTGATATCTGTGCATGTCAGTTGATGTCTAGAACTTGCCCCATGTGTTTGCAAAGAAAGCTCGTAGTCTTGTTCAGTCTATGAAGTGATAGAGGCATTTCTTTATTGATCCATATATATACTTATTATCCATCTAATTATATGTATCCTAGTTAGCCCATTTGAGCATGTAATCCTATCTTCTTTGGAAACAACACTACAAGTCTGACCCGTTCGTTGAATTGACCATCTATTTGAATATTTTACCTCTCTTAAGCACTTGAATTTGTTATGAGCTTGGTAAAAGCTAAGTTGAAGTGTGGTCGGGTTTTTGAGTGAAATTGAGAACAATAGGAGAAAGGTACACTGTTTTGAGAAAAAAAGTGAGAGCTACTTGTAGGGAATTGAAAAAGAAAAGAAGAAAAAATGAATTTCTTGAAATTAAAAAAAATCAGAAGATAAGAAGAAAAAAAAAGTCTTGTGTTTATATGTATTTTGTGAAAAAATTAATAAATATTTCTTGCTAGTGGTAACTTTTGCTATATTTTTTCTTAAAGAAATTGGGAGCTGATGTTATTTTGTTGTGAAGCTTGGGGTTTGGTTCAACATAAGTGTGAGGTTTAAAATATGAAGGTGCTTAGGGAAGTGTAGTCACTATATCCAAATGTATCATACTCGTCCGTAGCCCACATTACAACCAAAATAAAATATTAATCTTTGACTGAAAGAGCTTAATTAGTAAAGTATTACACTACGGGCAAGTCTATGATGCATCTTCTGTGGCATATGAATTTTAATTCTGAGAGTGAGCGGATTCTTTCTATCTTCAGTTCCTATTTGTTCTTGAATTTTATTGTGTGTGTATTAAGTCTCTATTTTTTGGTGTGAGGGCACATGATTTGTGAAAGAAAGGTAAAGTCTTTGGCCTCTGTGCTAGAGTAAGTGAGAAGGATGTGAAAATTACTTTATGCTTTTGAGTCGCATCTTGAGTCTAGGATGTTATGATCGGGTGCTTAGTCTGCTTTAAATATTTTTGGCATGATGAGTTAGGGAAGTGTTTGATGAAAAGGTCGTCTCGAGGTGAAGTGTAATTTGATTGCTCGAGGACGAGCAATGGTTTAAGTGTGAGGTGTTGATTGTAGGCTAGAAACTAGTAGTTTAGCTGTATTTTGTACTCTAATTACTGCATTTTACTTGTGTTTGATCTTAAATAAAGTGATTTGTACTTATTACATATTTTGATACGGATGGCTATCGGAGTGATAGAGGTGGCTAATGATATTGTCAGGAAGGAGTGATACGGGTGGCTATTAGAGAGATAAGAGTGGCAATATCAGGGATGATGTGTGATGACATGGGGGCATTATGCTGATATTACTCGTGTGTGATTCTCCTTGACTATGTCATACACCTTACGTGACTTATTCTATTGCTTTCAGTGAGCTATTCGATGTCTTTGATATTACTTGTTGACTTGGACTGTACTAGTACACTCACACAAGCATACATCGTAGCATGCCACTTATACTAAGTCAGGAGTATGAAACTTAACATTTATTGATCATTCCCATGTATTCTTGTATTATTTGCTTTTATTATGATATTGAGCCTGTGACCATGCCGGGCGAATTGTGATAGTGGCCTTGTGACCACGCTGGGTGGATTTGGACTGTGAGCCTGTGATCATTCCAGGCGTATTGAGATATTCGCACATGAGTTGTCCATGCGGTTATGATTGGAAATATTATCACAAGGTACCCTGCATATATGATTTGTGGGTTCCGACTTGTGACTTTTGATTATGAGATGAGGTATCTCGAAGTAATTTCGTGGTGGAACTTGTGTTAGAACGGCTTGATTAATTGGTTGTTATTTGTTTTCCTCACTCGGTTTCAATGGTACTTTCTCGGTGTTCTTGTTAATTTACTATTTATATCATATGTTGATATGTTGTCATTTACCGATTTGTGCTTTCATGATTAGCTTTATACTTTTATACTGCACAAGTTATTTTGACTAGTAAGTGTCTTGACTTGTACCTCGTCACTACTCCACCGAGGTTAGTCATGATACTTACTGGGTACCGACCATGGTGTACTCATACTATACTTCTACACATTTTTGTGCAGATCCAGGCATTGGAGATATCTGATTCAAGTAGATTTAGCTTATTGATCGCGAGGATTCAAGGTAGAGCTGCTTGGTCGCCGCAGTCCCTTGGAGTCCTTTCCTTATATTGTACTGTCAGCTTGTTATTTGAGTATTATTGTATTTTGATCCATGAGATCTTTCCATGTATTCAGCTAGAGTTCATGACTCTATATAACCTAGTCTTGGGAGGTTGTAGTGGTTATTGCCATGTAGGCTTATTTCATATTTATTTCGGTATTTTATATAATTCTCTAATTTAAATATCATTGCTAAATTGGCTTAATCGTGGTAAGTAATCGGCTTGCCTAGTCTTAGAGACTAGGTGCCATCACGATGCCTGAGGCGGCATTTTGGGTCGTGACAAGTCGTTCATTATTTTCCTTAATCGAAAGAGGAGTTTCATATTTAATTTCTTTACATTTTATGCTCTAGTTTAATTCGTGATTCATCTAGGTAGTCGAAAGTTCCTATTGAATTATTAATCGAACTAGAAAATAGAGAAATATTCCTAAGAAATTACCCTTTAGACTAAAACCATCAGTATATTCATTGCGATTGTTTACCGTACTTCAATTGGGTTATTTCCTGAAATTAAAGTTTGATCGAAAGAGGAACCTTAACTTCAAGTTTAATTAATCTGGTGAATTCGTGAGAATCGGCATTATTATAAAGTGAACTGATTGAAGAATTGGATCCCGAGTCAATTATCTTGCACATGTCTAGTTACTGATATTTTTTTTGTTGCTCAACTCTTGTCTTTTGTGAACAAGTGATAATTGCTTAAATTTTAGTAGCTTAGTTGATAATCATTCCAATCAAGTGTTAATTTTCCTAGATAGTAATTAACTGAAGATTATTCGAACATTGTTTAATTCCAATCCTTGTGGAAACAATAATTAAACTATGCTATCTTTGACTAGCGAGCAATAATTTCGTGTTGTGTTTTGCGCTTGTCAGTGCCATATCCCTAACCAAACCTTTTTTTGACTCGTTTAAAATTATCCATCTGACCGTCATCTAAAAACAAAAATTACTCACATTTCAAGTCCAATTTTTACTTTCAAAAGAACTGTCGTTGCGTATTACTGCCAGCCAGTTCACAGCTATAATTCCGGTGAATGCTGGTAGGCGATTCATAAAATGTTGAAAACACAATGTAAGATAAATTTAACATTTTAATCCATTTTTTCTAGGATTTCAAGTTTAGTGATAAAAGAATTTCGATTTCATTGGATAGGTAAAAGATGTCGATTTTTGGAATGGGACGATTATCTACTAGTTCCAAGGATTTTGACATTATCAGCAGTTTGAAGTAGTATAAAAAGGACGCTCTTAAGAGTGAAAGAATAGTTTTGCAGATAAAGGTGGCTGAACTTGAACATATTTTAGGAATGGATGTTCATGTAGAAGATGATGCTAATGGAAAGATTGAACTGGAAGCAGGGTATATTCCTTAGAAGATTATGTTGGAGGAATGGTTGAGATGAAGGGAATGAATCCTGAACCTGAGGGCAACACCAACACTGGCGCCGTAGTCAATGTAGTCTTGAGCTTCTGAAAGCTCAACTAACACTCATCCGACCATCTGAAGGGGACACCCTTCTGGATCAATCTAGTCAATGGGGCTGCTGTGAATGAAAACCCCTCCATGAACCAGCGATAATAACCCGCCAAACCCAGAGAACTTTGGATCTCCGTAGCTGAAGTAGGTTTAGGCCAGTTCTGAACTGCCTCAATCTTCTTAGGATCCATCTTTATGCCCTCTGTCGATACAACATGCCCCAAATCCATAAATGTTGCTGGTGTCAACCCGAATGACATCACTAAGAACTCATAATGCCCAAACCAAGTCCGAAAAGCCCTCTTAGGGACGTCAGATGCCCTAATCATCAACTGATTGTAGCCAGACCTCAAATCAATCTTCGAAAACACCTCGGCACCCTGAAGTTGATCAAATAAGTCATCAATCCTCGGCAACAGTTACTTGTTCTTGATAGGGACCTTGTTGGACTGCCGATAGTCTATACACATCCTCATCGACCCATCTTTCTTCTTCACGAACAATACGGCCGCACTCCAGGGTGAGACACTAGGTCTAATGAAGCCTTTATCAAGAAAATCTTACAACTGCTCCTTCAATTCCTTCAACTTGAGAGGGGGGGGGGGCATGCTGTATGGCAGAATAGAAATGGGATGAGTGCCCGAAGCCAAATCGATACAGAAGTCAATATCTCTATCGGGTGGCATCCCTGGCAAATCTGCAGAAAACACCTCTGGAAACTCACGAAAAACTGGTACTGAATCCATGGATGATCTCCTCACTAGAATCGCGGACATAAGCCAAATAAGCTAGACATCCCTTCTCGACCATACGTCGAGCCTTCATATAAGAATAACTCTGGTAGAGTGGCCAGAAGTCCCTCTTCACTCTAATCAAGGAAACCCTGGAATGGCTAAGGTCACCATCTTGGCGTGGCAGTCCAATATGGCATGATAAGGTGACAGCCAATCTATACCCAAGATAACATCAAAATCGACCATATCAAGAATTAAAAGATCTATGCTACTCTCATGACTCCCAATGGTAATCACACATCAGCGATAGACACGATCTACAATAATAGAATCTCTCACAGGCGTGGACACATACATAGGAGCACTCAAAGAATCACGAGGCACAACCAGATATGAAGCAAAATAGGATGACACATAGGAATAAGTGGACCCCGGATCAAAAAGAACTGAAGCATCTCTATGAAAAATTTGAACAATACCTGTAATAACGGCGGCAGATGACTCGCCCTCAGGCCTAGCTGGGAAAGCATAACATCGAGGCTGGGGCCCACCACTCTGAACTCCATCTCTGGGACGACCTCGAGCTGGCTGGCTTCTACCTCTAACGGCCTGACCTCCACTTCTAACTGCCTGAACTCCACCTCTGGCTGCCTGTCCCCTGCCTCTAGCTGGCTGAGTGGACGGTGGAGCAACCAGTGCCAGAATCATGGCACGAGAACCATACTGGTGCATGCTACCCTGTGACCGGGGGCAAAATCTAGCGATGTGCCTCAGATCACCACAAGTATACCAAAACCTCAGCTGTTGTGACTGCTGACCCTGGAACTGGCCCTATCGACCTGGGTAACTACTCTGATAATGCTGGATCGGAGGTGCACTAATAGGATCTGGTGGTGCACTGTAGGCTAGCTGCTTAGGATGAACACATAGGGACAACGGTCCCTGAAGCACTATGAGATGCCTGAAGCGCTAAATGAAATGCCCTAGGAGGATGGCCTTTACAAAAAGTACCCTTGCCTCTAGATGAGGTACATTGAAACTACCGGAATGACGGGGCTTCTTATCAGACACCAGCCCCTTTTCTTGAGCACGAACCATCTCAACCCGTCTCACAATATCTACGGCCGTCTGGAAAGAAATATCACTTCCAATCTCCTTGTTCATTTGTAGCCTGAGAGTGAAAGTGAGTCCGTCAATAAATCTTCTTACTCTCTCCCTTTCAATAGGAAGCAATATAGTGGCATGGCGAGCTAGGTCCACAAATCGAGTCTCGTACTGGGTGACAGTTCTACCACCTTGCTGAAGACGCTCAAACTATCTATAGTACTCCTCTCTCAGAGTGACAGGAATGAACTTCTCTAGAAATAGCTGTGAGAAATGATCTCAAGTAAGTGCGGGCGATCCAGCTGGTCTATTCAACATATAATATCTCCACCATCTCCGGGCGAAACCAGTCATCTAAAATGCTGCAAAATTGACCCCATTGGTCTCAACTATATCCACGTTGCGCAATACCTCGTGGTAACGGTCCAGAAAATCCTGTGGGTCCTCAGAATATGCACCACTGAAATGAACAGGAAAGAGCTTGGTTAACTTGTCCAACCTCAACATAGCCTCAGAAGACAAAGCGGGCCTATCACCAGCCTGTACCGCAGCAGCCGACTGAATTACCCTAACTGGCAGGGCTGTTGGAGTCTGATACTAGGAGCTACCTGCCCCGAGGTGTGAGTAGCGGGAGTCTGTGCTCCTCCCCCAGCATGAGAGACGGCTGGTGCCACCGAGAATGTACCAGTCTGGGCCACACTCTCCATAAGGCCTGCCAAATAGACTAGCGTATCTTGAAGCACTGGTGTGGCTATGAACCCCTCCTGAACCTGAGCTGGTCCGACGGGTACAGTCTGAGGTGGAACCTCCTCCTCAAAATCCACCTGAGGCTCTACTGCAGGTGCTGCTACTGGAGCTCTAGGCTGAGCTCTACCTCTACCGCGGCCTCTAGCTCGGCCTCGACCTCTACCCCTGGTAGTAACTGCCACAGGAGGCTCCGGCTCCTGTCCAGCTATAGATGCAGTACGGGTTCTCGCCATCTGTGAGAGAACAAGAGTAGAATGGTTCAATCAACAATGCTAGCATAAAATTGCACGATAGAGTAAGAAAGAAGTGATATTTTTCCTAAACTCCACTAAGCCTGCTCATGACTCGTGAGACCTAGGCAACCTAGTGCTCTGATACCAACATGTCACGACCCGGTATACCAACCTCGGGGTCATGATGGCGCCAAACATCCACTTGCTAGGCAAGCCGACGTGAGATAGTTGATTAGCCAAATTTTAACAGTTTAAACAAGGTGATGATAAATAAAGAGAGATAGGAACTCAATCTGATACAACTCCAGCATGAGTCATGTAATAGTATCTACTCCCAAAGATCTGGAGTCACGAGTACACGAGCTACTAGAAGTTCTACAAACAGAGTCTAAGATAAATACAACTGTTTTAAATAAAATGAACAGTAAAAAAGGGAAGAGTAAGGGGACTCCAAGGTCTACGGACGCTAGTAGATCTACTTCAAGTCTCCGTATGCAATGATCCAAGCTGACGCACCTCACGCACCACTGGGACCAATACCAAAATCTACACAAGAAGTGCAGAAGTGTAGTGTGAGTACAACTGACTCAATGTACTCCGTAAGTGTCGAGTCTAACCTCGACGAGTTAGTGACGGGGCTGTGACGGACACTCACGTAATTAACCTGTACAAACATAGATACATGTACAAAACAACAACAAAATAGATATTTAACATGTACAATTGGGAGGGGACATGCGAAAGGGGGAAAAGATACAATAACTACGACAGGTATGACAACACAAGACAGTCAAATAAATCATCAATCAATGAGGACAAATAAACATACTGTATAAAGATGGCACGACATCACCCTTCATGCTTTTACTCTCATCCTTACCATGAAATGATGACATAAATAAAAAAATAAAATGGCATGGCTTCACCCTTCGTGCTTTTACTCTCGATTTGCTCATGTATCAATGAATAAATGGGAAGATTGGCATGGCATCATCCTCCGTGCTTTATCCTCGATCTCACCATGTAACAATGAATAAATGATATATATGGCACATCATCACCCTTCCTGCTTTAATTCTCTTCCTCACAATGTATTAATCAGTAAATGAGATAATGAAATGGCACAACATCACCCTTCATGCTTTAACACTCTCCCTTACCATGTAGTAATGAATATAAAAATTCAGGAGATAAATAATAGGGAGAGTGTGCTTTACATCAATTATGATTCCAAGATACCAAACCCCAACTTCAAAAATACTCAACCATTACTAATTAATCAATAATTACGGAAGGAATGATCAAATAAGTAATAATCTAATCTAAGCATGGATATCATAGATAAAAGGCAACCAATTACAAGGAAACAAGTACCATCCGCATGTTTTATTCCAACACCAACGCATAAATGCTCGTCACCTCACATATACGTTGAACCCACACGTTAATAACGTAGCAAAAAGCAAAACAAGTCCTAATCTCTCAAGTCAAGGTTAACTACGCTACTAACTCACTCCGCAATCAAATCAAAGCTCAACCGGGGTCTTTCCTCTAAACTCTGCCTCCAAACCAATCGAATCTAACCAATATTGTTCAAACAATTTAAAATATGCTTTAGAAACTACCTACGAGTGAAAAGATTCAATCTTTAATAATTTCGAAAAAAGTCAAACAAAAGTCAACCTCGGGCCCGCATGGTCAAAACCCGAGATTCAGACCAAAACCAATCACCCATTCACCCCTGAGCCCGGTTATGTAATTAGTTTCGAAATCCAACATCAATTCGAGGTCTAAATCCCAAATTTACAAAAATCCCTAATTCTATCCTAAACCCTAATTTCTACCATGAAAATCCTAGATTTGACGTTGAAAACTTATGAAATGTAATGGTTGAGCGAAAAGAAATAGATTAAAGTCACTTACCAATGAATTTAGGAAGAAAATATCTTGGGAAAATCGCATCTAGGGTGTTTAGGGTTGAGATTTTAAAAGAAATGAGCAAATCCCATTTTTCCCCTCTTTTGTCCAGGCGCAGATGTCGCAATTGTGACCTGGAGTTCGCAAATGTGAGAAAACAATCGCAATTGCAAAGGACTCCCATCTCTGCTTTCATCGCATTTGCGATAAATTGTTTGCAAATGCAAACTCGGACAAGTCGCAAAAGAGAGTCAGTGATCGCAATTGCGACCAACTCCCATGCAAGGTTCATCGCACGCAAATGCAAACTCGGACAAGTCGCAAAAGCGACCCAGTGATCGCAATTGCGACCAACTCCCATGCAAGGCCATCATCGCAAATGTGATGGGGAGTTCACAAATGCGAACTCATCAGGCCATTGTGCTCTTTATAAATGCAATCATGAAGCTCGCAAATGCGACTGTCGCAAATGCGAGATCTGAGCACCAGCAAAAATCTGATCTCTCCTGAACTCTCTGAAATGCGTCGGAAACTCACCCGAGCCCTCGAGGCTCCAAACAAAACATGCACACAAGTGTAAAAACATCATACAAACTTGCTCGCATGATCAAAACACCAAAATAACACCTAGAACAACGAATCGGACACCAAAACAAATAAAATTTTCAAAGAAACTTAAGAACTTTTAATTTTTCAACTGGACATCTGAATCACGTCAAATCAACTCCTTCTTTCACCAAATTTTTTTGGACAAGTCATAAATACTGTAATGAACTTATACCAAGTTCCGGAACTGAAATCCGAACCCAGTAGAAACAAAGTCTACTTAAGGTCAAACTTAGAAATTCTTTAAACCTTTAGATTTCTAGTTTTCAACCAATTGCATTAATTCAAGCTAGGGACTTCCGAATTCAATTCTGGGCATACGCCCAAGTCCCAAATCATGATACAGACCCACCGGGACCGTCAAAATACTGATCCGGTCCGTTTACACAAAATGTTGGCTGTAGTCAACTCAATTAAGTTTTAAGGCACGATTTTACATTTTCATCAATTTTCTCATAAAAACATTCCAAAAACAGGACACGAGCTACACACGCAAATTGAGGAAGGCTAAACAAAGCTATATGAGATCTTGAAACATAGAAATGAAAGGTACAACTATAAATCACATATCGGGTCATCACTCTTATCTTCACCATCTTCAGCTTTTCATCATCATCTTAGCAACTGATTTCCTCTTCATGCTAACTATATGCAATATCACATTTAATAATTTGAAACTTGCGATCAGAATAAGAAAAATAAGCCCAGTTCTGGCAAAGAGCTATGACCAAACGATAATCGACTATACGTCTATTAATAAACATTAGGTCGCCAGACTGACAAAAATTTGATATATAGAGGCCAAAGGTAATCAAACAAGAAAACATAACCACCCATTCCATATAAGATATGGTTACCACAAATTATAGTTGTAAGAAACGAAAAAAATAAGAATTTCAGATTTACCCTAAATTAGAAAGTTTTGAGTAAACATACAGTGCTTGTTGGGTCTATATAGGCGATTCAACCAAAAATCGAAGCTGGATCCTTGCCAGAGGCTGACGGAAACCACCTTGGTCGAGTAGGTGAGTGAGAGAAAGAAGAGAAATAAGAAAGAGAAATCGGCGAAAAAAATGTAGGAAATAAAGGTTCCAATGTTTAATAGCTGACCTACAAGTTTTGAAATTATTAAAACGGCCCCAACTACCTTAACCCACTCATTTAGTCATTTTTCAAACCAAAAGAAATTGATTAAAAAAAAAGGAGGTCATTTGGTCAATTCAAGTTTGGTGGAGACATTAATGATAATTTCTCATATAGTTAGTTCGGCCTTATTTGAACTAAGACCTAATTGGCAATTGGGAATAGATTATAATTAATACTTTCTCTGTCTCATTTGTTTTGTGATAATAGGCATGGATTGTTTTTATAAAAAAAAACAACCAACTATATGTTGAGTATCAAATACGTCCTTTTTAATGAACTTGTTTTAAGATACGAGCGTTGTGCGTTTAGCTAATCTCATAAGTAAACTCTTTATAAAAATCACATAAATAGTGTAGTAAAATTATATTTGAACTATAAAGTAAAAGTTTAAACTTCTAAAATTGATGGATGTTGATCCAATTGTAACGATCTGACCAGTCCTTTTGTGCATTGTAGCCTCATTCCTCTATTTATTGCTTATTCTATGTTTATTTGTGGTTATGTTACTTTCCGAGGTGGTTGGATTGGTTTCAAG
The DNA here is from genome assembly GCA_002018475.1 of Nicotiana obtusifolia. Taxonomy (NCBI): domain Eukaryota; kingdom Viridiplantae; phylum Streptophyta; class Magnoliopsida; order Solanales; family Solanaceae; genus Nicotiana; species Nicotiana obtusifolia. Next base: position 67,161 of record MCJB01004324.1, read on the forward strand.
GAAGTTTCGGAGTGAATTGGGACACTTAGTCCCAAGGTTAGAAGCTTAAGTTGTAAGAGATGACCGGAGTTTGACTTTTGTATAGACGACTTTGGAATGGAGTTTTAATGATTCCAATAGCTTCGTATAGTGATTTTAGACTTAGTCGTATGTCTGTATTGGGATTTGGAGCTCCGTTGGTTGGTTTGGTGCTTTTTGGTGAAAGTTGAAAAGTTGAAGGTTTAGAAGGTTGAGAGATTTGACCAAAGGTTGACTTTGTTGATACCGGGTTCTAATTTTGGTTCCTGGAGTTGGAATAGATCCATTGTGTCATTTGGGACTAGTGTGCAAAATTTGATGTTATTCGGAGTTGATTTGATATGATTCGACATTAGGTTTAGAAGTGGAAGTTCATGAGTTCATTAGGCTTGAATCGTGGTGCGACTCGTGATTTCGACATTCTTTGATATGATTTGAGGCTTTGAGTAATTTTGTATTGTATTTTAGGACTTTATGGCATGCTTGGACATCCCGGGGGCCTCGGGTATGATTCATTGAGCTCAGATTAATTTTGGACTTAGTGGGACTGCTGATTTTCGTGCTTCTAGTTTCCTTCTTCACGATCGCGAAGAATAGTTCGCGATCGCGAAAAATAGGTCGCGATCACGTATAGTATTTGCTAGCGGGTGAATTTTTGCTCTTCGTGTTTGCGAAGAGAAGGATGCGTTCGCGAAGCCTTGGAGTGTTGTTCATCGCGAATGCGAGTGTGGGTCTTCAGTCGCGTAGAATGAAGGTGAGGCTATATGGTGGCCCGCGTTGTTTTCCGCGGTCGTGAGGTATTGCTGTGATTGCGAAGCTTCAAGGAAATGCTCATTGCGTTTGCGATAGTAGCCTTGCATTCACGTAATAGGTTTGGCAGCTAGTGAATTTGTTCATCGTGATCGCAAAAGGTAAATGCCTGGGCAGAATCTTTTAAAGCTCTAATTCAAGGGTTTGCTCATTATACCACATTTTGAGTTAGAGAGCTTGGTTTTGGGCAATTTTGGAGGGGATTTTCACGCTTTGGATTGGGGTAAGTATTTTTTACTCGGGTTTATCCACTTTTCATGATTCCATCCTTGTTTTTATCATTTGTTTGGTGACTCAAAGTGGAGAAATAGGGGATTTTATAAAAACTTTTCAAAAATGAAATTTGAGGATTTGAAGGTCGGAATTGGATGATTTTGATATGGATAGACTCGTATCGGAATTTGTGTTTGAAATTTGTGAGTTTTGTTGGGTTTTGGAGCGCGAGCCTGGGGTTGACTTTTTTTATTTTGATAAGATCGAAACTTTATTGTTTGAAATTATTTTCTATGGTATTATTTGATGTTATTAAGTTGTTTGTGACTAGATTCGAGTCGTTCGGAAGCATATACGCGTGGGAAGGGCTTTTTAGAGTATTGATTTGGGGCTTTGAGGTAAGTAACATTTCTGAACTTGGATTTTAGGGTATTTCACCCCGGGAACTATGTTTGTATGAAAGGTACTAGGGTGACGTACGTACTAGGTGACGTGCGTGTGTACGTACACCGGAGTGTTCATGGTTTGGGAGGCCTTTAGGCTATTACCGGGATTGTTTTGCTATCATACCTTGTTATACCCGCGATTTCCCCACTTGTTGATTATTTGAAATGTGATTCATGTTAGACGTCATGTCTAGGCTATGTGCTATTTTTTCGAGTCTTGATAGGGCTATTCTTGCCGCTTCGGAGCTGTTTTCCTTATTGTACTCATGTTTTTAGTCATGATGCTATATCCGCGTATGATATCTCTGTCTCAATACTTCTTATTTGATCTTTCACATGTTATTGATGCCTCTTATGTGTAACACTATTAAACTACGTATTTTGAGATGTGTTTATCTGAGACTTAAATGGTAAATGACTGAGTTGGGCCATAGAGCCGATTTGGTATTGATTTTGAGGTGATGCGTACGCCAGGCCTATATTGGGATAAGTTTTATTGTTTTGGGGTGACGCATGCACCAGGCCTCAATATTATACTTAAAGATTATGATTAGCGCTTGGGCAGGATCCGCCCCTTAAACGACCCGGCCGGTCGTTTTGAGTATTTTAGTCCTGATCCCCTATTTATTGCCTCACGTATGTTATATTATGGTTATGAGATTTTCGGGGGGGGGGGGGGGTTTGGTTTTGGTCCGAATGAGTTTCGGTGATAAATGGGACACATAGTTCCTAAGTTAGAGCCTTAAGTTGAAAGAGTTGACGGTAGTTTGACTTTTGCGTAGACGACTCCGGAATGGAGTTTTGACGGTTCTAATAGTTCCGTATGGTGATATTAGACTTAGGAGCGTGTCCGAATATTGATTTGGAGGTCTGTAGGTCGTTTCGGATTGAATTGGCGAAAGTTAGAAAATGAAAGTTTGGAAGGTTGGAAAGTTTGATCGAGAATAAACTTTATTGATATCGGAGTCGGATTCTGATTTCGGAAGTTGGAATAGGTCTGTCATGTCATTTATGACTTGTGTGCAAAATTTGACGTCAATCGGAGTTATTTTGGTATGAATTGGCATTAATTTTGAAATTCGGAAGTTCATAGTTTCAATAGGCTTGAATTTGGTTGCGATTCGTAGAATCGATATTGTTTGATGTGATTTTTGGCCTTGAGTAGGTCCGTTAGGTGTTTTAAAACTTGTTGGTATATTCGAACAGGGTCCCGTGGGCCCCGAGTATGATTCGGATTAAATCTAGAACCAAATTGGACTTAGTCATTATTGCTGAAGCTGCTGGTTTTTGCCGTTCTGGTTTCCTTCTACATGTTCGCGAACCTATGATTGCGTAGAGTCTTCAGGGGCTGCTGGGGTTTTTCCCTTCACGTTCGTGACGGTGAGGGCGTGATTGCAAAGTTTGCTGAGCTTATTCATCACGAACACGTGAGGTACATCGCGTTCGCGTATATGGAAGGTGAAGCTGGGGGCTGAGGCACGCTTGTGCATCACGTTCGCATGACATAGGACGCGGTCGCGTGGGTGGAGGAAGCTTGTTAATCGTGTTCGCAATTGGTTTCACGCAATCGCGAAGAGTGTTTTATTGAGCTGGGGAGAATTGTTCTACGCGATCGTGATAGAGGATGACTGGGCAGCAGTATCAAAATTTCAAAACGACGGTCTCATCTCATTTTTTTCAATTTTGGACCTAGAGAGCTCGGTTTGTTGTGATTGTTTTGTGAGTTTTTCAAGAAATTCATCGGGGTAAGAGATTCTAACTCGATTTTGGTTATATTACACGCATCCATTGTTATTTTCATCATTTTATTAGTGATTTGAGCTGGATTTTAGGAAAAAATTGTGAAAACTTCTTAGGCTAAATTTTGGGGATTTGAAAGGCGATTTGAGGTCGGATCTGAGTAATTCTTGTATGGTTGGACTTGTTATCGAATAAGTGTTTGGATTTTGTAATTTTGGTCGGTTTTCGAGACACGTGTCCGCATTGACTTTTGTTAACTTTTTGTTGACTTTTTGTTTCTTTGTAAAGATCGTAACTTTATTGTTCGAAATAGTTTTCTATAGCTATATTTATGATGAAGTTGTTTTGGCTAGATTCGAGCCGTTTGGAGTTGGATAATCGAGGGAAGGACTTACTAGTAGATTGATTTAGCGTGTTTTGAGTTAAGTGTCTTGCCTAACTTTGTGTGGGGGGATTACCCCTTAGGATTGGTGTTTGTTTGCGTTAATTGTGATATGTGAAAGTCGTGTACGCAAGGTGATGAGTGTGTACACGGGCTAAATACTGAAATTTACCGATTTTAGCTATGTAGATTCCTTCATGCTTTAATTGAGTTACCTTAACATGTTATAATCATCATCATTAATCTATCTTCACATGCTCTACTTGTCTTACATCTTACTTATTAATTGCCTTTACATGTTTAGTCTAAGTATTGTTTCCTTTACTCCTTATTCATTATTTAACCTTTGAGTTCTTTACTTGAAGTTGTTATTTTTGGAATATCTTGTTGTTGAAACTGGTATTGAGTTATAAAGGTCGTGATATACATTGAGTCAACGTTGTAAAGTTGTGGAATACTATTTTTGTTGAATTATTCACTTCCTGTTGTTATTGTGAAATTCTTGTGCATATTGTGATTAAGCCATGGGCTAATTATTGTGAAAACACCATTATTGTTGATTTCTTCGGCAAGTTGTGATGTTGGGCACTTGAGGTGCGATTTGTGATGCGTTGTGATATTGGTACGCATGCGGTGGTATAAGGCTTGGGGTTGAAACGCATGCGTTGAGATATGATGGGCTTGATATGCATGTTGCTAGTAGGGGAACTACTTGAAGCCACGCGGTGTGATAAGGTGGGCTAAAACGCGGGATGCTCTTTTGAAAAAAATAATTTTCAAAACTAAATGCAAGGCTCCCGCAATGATATAAGGAAATATTGTGAAATCTTTTTGTGATTTGAGACTACGAGGTGGTACCTGGGTAGTGATTCTTGTTGATACTTTCCTATTACTTCACTTGTGTTTTGGTGCTTTATTCTGTGTCATAGCATTCTTTGTTTTCCTTCCGTGATGCATTATGTGCCTTAGTTCAGTGTAGCTAATCTTGGTGCATTTCTTTATGGTCTCATTTCTATTGCTATCATTATTTCATTGTTATGTACCTATCCAGCTTCTTATTTATTCCACTAGAGCCTTGACCTGACCTCGTGACTATTCTACTGAGGTTAGACTTGGCACTTATTGGGTACCGTTGTGGTGTACTCATGCTACGCTTCTGCACATCTTTTTGTGCATATCCAGGTACCTCCTACCACTCCAGGCACCAGCGAGGCGAGCCCAATTCGGAGACTTCAAGGTATACCTGCCGGCGTCCGCAGGCCTCGGAATCATCCTCTATCTAGTATATTTTCTTTTCTTATCCTTCTATAGACACTGATGTATTGGGATGTTCAGTGCCATCTTATAGAGCTTGACTTGTATTCGCCGGATTTTGGGAAGTTGTATTCTATTTAGTTACGGAGTTTCTTTATATGATAGTGGTTGAGATATAAATTCTTAGTTAATATTGCATGTAAATTAGGCTTACCTTGTCTTAGAGAGTAGGTGCGATCACGACATCCTACGAGAGAAATTGTGATCGTGACAAGTTCGTATCAGAGCTCTAGGTTTCATAGGTGTTACGAGTCACAAGCAGGTTTAGCAGAGTCTCACGGATCGGTACAGAGACGTCTGTACTTATCTTCGGAAGGCTATGGAACTGTTAGGAAAGCTTCACTTCTTTGATTCCTTATCGTGCGAATTTGTTGACTTCAAAATTCTAAATCTTTGTCTTTCTATTCTCTCACAGATGGTGAGGACACGCACAACTGGATTTGATGATCAGACACCCACGCCCCTTGCTAGAGCCGCGAGAGGCCGGGCCCGGGGTAGAGGTCGAGGACTCGCACGTGGTGAAGGCCGAGGGAGGAGCAGCTGCATCTGAGACGCCTGTTACTACCCCGGCACTTCATGAGACCCTCGCCCAAGTTTTTATGTTTGGGACTCTAGCTCAGGCGTGGTTGATTCCACTTGCTCCTGTCACATCTCAGACCGGGGGAGTAGCGCAGACTCCCGCCGCCCATATCCTAAAGCAGTGGGTCCAGGTTGACCAGGTCCTAGAGGTCATACTAGTGCAACCATTTGCCCCAGTTCAGCCCGAGGTTAGGGCAGCAACATCTGAGGGGGAGCAGCTCAGGCTCGAGTGGTATAAGAAGTACCACCCTCCTACTTTCAGCGGTTTAGCTTCAGAGGATGCACAGGATTATCTCGAGGAGTGCCACCGTATCCTCTGTACTATGGGTATTGTGGAGTCGAGTGGGGTTGCTTTCACAACGTTCCAGCTTAAGGAAGCGGCTTATCAGTGGTGGCGAGCGTACGAGTTGGGTAGCCCGGTCGAGGCAGCTTTACTCACTTGGGCTCAGTTTTTGGAGATGTTCCTGAGAGAGTTTTTCCCCAGAGCCTTTGAGATGCATGGCACGCGGAGTTTTAGCAGTTGCTCCAGGTTTCTATGACCGTATCAGAGTATGTTTTCAGGTTCAGCGAGTTGTCCAAACACGCACCAGCCTCAGTCTCTACAGCAGGGAGCAATTCCGTCGATTTATCGAGGGGCTCAACCACAGTATTAGGTTCAGCATGGCTTGAGAGTTGGAGACTGATACCCCATACCAGCAGGTGGTGGAGATTGCTTGGAGATTGGAGGGTATGTGGGGCCAGGAGAGAAAGGAGAGGGAGGCCAAGAGGCATCGAGATTCTGCCACACATAGTGGTGCCCATACTCCAGTCGGAGCTTGTCATGGTAGAGGCTATGTGAGCAGTCCTGTGCATTCAGCACTCCCAGCTTCCAGTGGCATTCTGGCCACTCCAATGCCTCAAGTTGCCTATTATGCACCACCACTGTCTAGTGCACATCCTGCACGGGGTGCTTTCAGCGGTCAGTCCAGCCGACCAGGGTCGAGCCAATTTCAGCAGCCAGATCCATCGAGAGCTTGTTTTGAGTGTGGCAATACTCACCATATGGTGAGGGACTACCCCATACTCAGGAGGGATGCACCTCCACAGACAACTCAGGTTCCACGTATTCCACAGGGGCCCCAGACTTCTCAGGCAGTGGTTACCGCACCAGTTGCCACCCCACCTGCACAGCCAGTTAAAGGTGGATGTCGGGCGGGTAGGGATCGCCCTAAAGGGGGAGGCCAGGCCAGATGTTATGCTCTTCCGACTAGGAAGGAGGCGGTTGCATCTGACTCAGTTATCACAGGTATTGTTCTGGTTTGTCATAGAGATGCATCAGTCATATTTGATCAAGGCTCTATTTAGTCCTATGTATCATCTTACTTTGCTCCATACTTGAGTATATCCCGTGATTCCTTGAGTCCTCTTATCTATGTGTCCACGCTTGTGGGAGATTCCATTGTTATTGACCATGTGTATCGGTCGTGTTTAGTTGTTCTTGGTGATTTTGAGACTAGAGTTGATCTATTATTTTTCAGTATGGTAGATTTTGATGTTATCTTGGGCATGGACTGGTTGTCTCCCTATCATACTATTCTTATTGTCAAACCAAGACGGCGACATTGGCTATGCCAGGTTTGCTGCGGTTGGAGTGGAGGGGTACTTTAGATTATGCTCCTAGGAGGGTGGTGTCTCCTTAAGGAACAGCAGATGGTTGGGAAAGGGTGTGAGTATCTAGCCTTTGTGAGAGATGTCAGTGTTGATACTCCTACCGTTGAGTCAGTTCTGGTAGTGAGAGACTATCCAGATGTATTTCCGGTGGATCTTCGGGGCATGCCGCCGGATAGGGATATCGATTTAGGTATTGATATTTTGCCGGGACTCAGCCCATTTCTATTCCACCATATCGTATGGCCCTAGTGGAGTTGAAGGAGTTAAAGGAGATATTGCAAGAGTTGCTTAATAAGGGCTTCATTCGGTCTAGTGTGTCACCTTTTGGGGTGCTCCAGTCTTGTTTGTAAATAAGAAGGATAGTTCTATGCGCGTGTGTATTGATTATCGACAGTAGAACAAGGTTACAATGAAGAACAGGTATTCATTGCCACGCATTGATGATCTATTTGATCAGCTACAGGGTGCCAGAGTGTTCTCAGAGATTAATTTGCAGTCAGGCTATCATCAGTTGAAGATTCGGGATTCAGATATTTTGAAGACTGCCTTCAGGATTCGGTATGGTCATTACGAGTTACATGTTATGTCATTTTAGCTGACCAACGCCCCAGCAGCATTCATGCACTCGATGAACAGTGTATTCCATCCCAATCTTAACTCATTCATCATTGTGTTTATTGATGACATCTTGGTCTATCCCAGAGCCGGGAGGATCATGAGGAGCACTTGAGGATTCAAATAAAAATAAAGTAGTGCAGAGTTTGCCCAGACCGTCTTCAGCTATAGAGATCCAGAGTTTTCTAGGTTTGGCCGGGTATTACCGTTGATTCGTAGAGGGTTTCTTATCTTTTGCTGCACTTATGACCAGATTGACCCAGAAGGGTGCTCCGTTCAAGTGGATCGAGGAGTGTGAGGAGATCTTTCAAAAGCTCAAGACTACTTTGACTATAGTCCCAGTGTTGGTGTTGCCTACGAGTTCGGGGTCTTACACTATGTACTGTGATGCGTCGTGTGTTGGCCTTGGCACGGTATCGATGTAGCTGAAGGTACATGAGAAGAATTATCATGTCCACGACCTTGAGTTAGCCACTATTGTTCATGCCTTGAAGATTTGGCGGCACTATTTGTACGATGTCCCTTGTGAGGTATATACCGACCATCGGAGTCTACAACATCTATTTAAACTAAATGATCTTAACTTGCGGTAGCAGAGATGGTTAGAGTTGCTTAAGGACTATGATATCACCATTCTATATCATCCCGGGAAGGCCAAGTGGCAGTTGATTGAGTCGTAAGGCGGATAACATGGGTAGTTTAGCATATCTACTGGCAGCGGAGAGGCATTAGCATTGGATGTTCAGGCCATGGCCAACCAGTTTGTTAGATTGGATGTTTCGGAGCCGAGTCGAGTTTTAGCTTGTGTGGTCTCTCGGTCTTCTCTATATGATCGTATCAGAGAGCGTCAGTATGACGACCCCCATTTTCTTGTCCTAAAGGATAAGGTTCAGCATGGCGATGCTCTATTAGGGACGACAGTGTGTTACGGATGCAGGTTGTTACGGATACTAGGTCGGCTATGTGTGCCCAATGTAGATGGTTTACATGAGTTGATTCTTCAGGAGGCCCATAGTTCGCGGTACTCCATTCATCCGGTTGCCGCTAAGATGTACCATGACTTGAGGCAGCACTATTGGTGGAGGAGGATGAAGAAATAAATAGTGGAGTATGTAGCTCGGTGCCTAAATTATCAGCATGTGAAGTATGAGTATCTATGGCCAGGTGGATTGCTTCAGAGGCTAGAGATTCCCGATTGGAAATGGGAGCGGGTTTACCATGGATTTTGTTGTTAGGCTCCCATAGACTCAGAAAAGGTTTGATGTTGTATGGGTGATTGCGGATAAGTTGACCAAGTCGGCTCATTCCATTCCAGTGGTGACTACTTATTCTTCACAGCAGTTCGCTCAGGTCTATATTTGTGAGATTGTCCGACTTCATGGCATGCCGGTATCATCATCTTTAATCATGGTACGCAGTTTGCATCGGGATTCTGGAAGGTCGTACAGTGTGAATTGGGCACACAGGTTGAGTTGAGTACAACATTCCACCCTCAGACGGATGGACAGTCCAAGCACATTGTTCAGATATTGGAGGATATGCTTCGTGCATGTGTGATAGAGTTTAGGGATTCTTGGGATCAGGTCTTGCCTCTTGCGGAGTTTGCCTACAGCAACAGCTACCAGTCGAGCATTCAGATGGCTCCATATAAAGCCTTGTATGGGAGGCGGTGTCGGTCTCCGGTGGGTTGGTTTGAGCCTGGTGGGCTAGGCTATTGGGTACTGACCTAGTTCATAATGCTTTAGAAAAGGTTAAATTGATTCAAGATTGGCTTCGCACAGTCCAATCTAGACAGAAGAGTTATGCGGATCGGAAGATTTGCGACGTTGCATTCATGGTTGGAGAGCGGGTCTTGCTCCGGGTTTTGTCCATGAAGGGTGATATGAGGTTCGGGAAGAAGGGCAAGTTGAGCCTTAGGTATATCGTACCTTTTGAGATTCTTGAGAGGATTGGAGAGGTGTCCTACAAGCTTGCACTCCCACCTAGTCTAGCTGCAGTTCATCCAGTGTTCCATGTCTCTTTGCTCCGGAAGCATCACGGTGATCCATCCCATGAGTTAGACATCAGCTCAATCCAATTGGATAAGGATTTGTCTTATATTGAGGAGCCGGTGGCTATTTTGGGCAGGCGGGTCCAAAAGTTGAGGTCGAAGAACATTGCTTCAGTGAAGGTTCCTTGGAGGGGTCAACCAATCGAGGAGGCGACTTGGGAGACCGAGCATGATATGCATAGCCGTTATCCTCACCTTTTCACAACTTTAGGTATGTCTCTATGCTCGTTCGAGGACGAACATTTATTTTAAGAGGGGGAGGATGTAACGACCTGGCCAGTGGTTGTAAGTATTTTTGCCCCGATCCTCTATTTATTGTCTCCTTTATGTTGTAATATGGTTATATGATTTTCCTGGGATATTTGGTGTTGGTTCGGGTGAGTTTCGGAGTGAAATGGGACATATAGTCCCTAAGTTAGAGCCTTAAGTTGAAAGAGTTGACCGTAGTTTGGCTTTTGTGTAGAGACTCTAGAATGGAGTTTTGATGGTTCCAATAGCTCCGTATGGTGATTTAAGACTTAGGAGCGTGTCCGGATGTTGATTTGGAGGTCCATAGGTCGTTTCGGCTTGGATTGGAAAAAGTTAGAAAGATTAAGGTTTGGAAGGTTGGAATGTTTGACCAAGAGTTGACTTTATTGATATCGAGGTCGGATTATGATTCCGAAATTTGGAATAGGTCTATCATGTCATTTATAACTTGTGTGCAAAATTTGAATACAATAGGAGTTGTTTTGGTATGAATCGGCATTAATTTTGGAATTTGGAAGTTGATAGTTTCAATAGGCTTGAATTGGGTTATGATTCGATGTTGTTTAATGTGATTTTTGGACTTGAGTAGGTAAGTTAGGTGTTTTGGAACTTGTTGGTATATTCGTAGGCCCCGGGTGTGATTCGGATTGAATCCGGAACCAAATTGGACTCAGTCATTATTGCTGAAGCTACTAGTTTTTGATGTTCTGATTTCCTTCTACACGATCGCGTAGAATCTTAAAGGGCTGCTAGGACTTTTCCCTTCGCATTCGCGAAGGTGAGAGCGTGATCGCGAGGTTTGCCGGGCTTGTTCATCACGAACGCGTGAAGTATATTGCGTTCGCGTATAAGGAAGGTGAGGCTAGGGGCTGAGGCATGCTTGTGCATCACGTTCGCGTGATCTGGGGAGAATTGTTCTGCGTAATAGCGAGTCTTTGTCCGCGATCGCGATAGAGGACGACTGCGCAGCAGTATTAAAATTTCAAAACAAGGGTTTCATCTTAGTTTTTTCATTTTTGGACCTAGAAAGCTCGATTTATGGAGATCGCTCGGAGATTGGAAGATATGTGGGGCCAAGAGAGAAAGGAGAGTGATGCCAAGAGGCCTCGAGATTATGGCACACATAGTGGTGCCCGTGGTCAAGTCACAGCCTGTCATGGTAGAGTCTGTGTGAGCGGTCCTGTTCATTCAGCACTCCCAGCTTCCAGTGATATTCCGGCTACTGCCGTGTCTCAGGTTGCCTATTATGCAACCCCACTGTCTAGTGCACATCCTGCACGGGGTGCTTTCAGCGGTCAGTCCAGCCGACCAGGCCCGAGCCACTTTCAGCAGCCACGTCCACCCAGAGCTTGTTTTGAGTGTCGCGATACTCACCATATGGTGAGGGACTACCCCAAACTCAGGAGGGAAGCACCTCCACAGACTACTTCGGCTCCACGTATTCCATAGGGGCCCCAGACTTCTCAGTCCGTAGTTACCGCACCAGTTGCCACCCCACCTGCACTGCCAGTTAGAGGTGGGGGTCGGGCCGGTAGGGGCCGCCCTAGAGGAGGAGGCCAGGCCAGATGTTATGCTCTTCCGACTAGGACGGAGGCGGTTGCATCTGACTCAATTATCACAGGTGTTGTTCCGGTTCGTCATAGAGATACATCAGTCTTATTTGATCCAGGCTTCACTTAGTCTTATGTATCATCTTACTTTGCTCCATATTTGGGTATATCTTGTGATTCTTTAAGTTTTCCTGTCTATGTGTCCATGTTTGTGGGAGAATCCATTATTGTTTACTGTGTGTGTCGATCGTGTTTAGTTGTTCTTGGCGGTTTTGAAACTAGAGTCAATCTATTGTTGTTCAGTATGGTAGGTTTTGATGTTATCTTGGACATGGACTGGTTGTCGCCCTATCATGCTATTCTTGATTGTCACGCCAAGACGGTAATGTTGGCTATGCCAGGTTTGTCGTGGTTGGAGTGGAGGGGTACTTTGGATTATGATCCTCGTAGGGTGGTGTCTTTCCATAAGGCACGACGGATGGTTGGGAAGCGGTGTGAGGCATATCTAGCCTTTGTGAGTGATGTCAGTGTTGATACCCCTATCGTTGAGTCAATTCTAGTGGTGAAAGACTTTCCGGATGTATTTCTGGTGGATCTTCCGGGCATGCCGCCGGATAGGGATATCGATTTTGGTATTGGTTTGTTGCTGAGCACTCAGCCCATTTCTATTCCACCATATTGTATGGCCCTAGCGGAGTTGAAGGAGTTAAAGGAGCAGTTGGACTGCTTGATAAGGGCTTCATTCCGCCTAGTGTGTCACCTTGGGGTGCTCTGATCTTGTTTGTAAAGAAGAAGGATGGCTCTATGCGCATGTGTATTGATTATCGACAGTTGAACAAGCTTACAGTGAAGAACAGGTTTCCATTATCACGCATTGATGACCTATTTGATCAGCTACAGGGTGCTTGAGTGTTCTTATAGATTGATTTGCGGTCAGGCTATCATCAGTTGAAGATTCGGGATCTAGATATTCTGAAGACTACCTTCAGGAATCAGTATGGTCATTACGAGTTACATGTTATGTCATTTGGGCTAACCAACGCCCCAGCAGCACTCACGCACTTGATGAACAGTGCATTCAAGTCCTATCTTAACTCATTTGTCAGTGTGTTTATTGACGACATCTTGGTGTATCCCGGAGCCAGGAGGATCATGAGCAGCACCTGATGATCGTGCTTCAGTCCTTGAGAGAAAAGAAGTTGTATGCAAAAATTTCAAAGTCTGATTTCTGTCTTGATTCGGTGGCATTTTTGGGTCATGTGGTGTCGAGTGAGGGGATCAAGGTAGAACCGAAGAAGATTAAAGTAGTGCAGAGTGTGCCCAGACCGTCTTCAGCTACAAAGATCCGGAGTTTTCTTAGTTTGGCCGAGTATTATCATCGATTCGTAGAGGGTTTCTCATCTATTGCTACACCTATGACCAGATTGATCCAAAAGGGTACTCCCTTCAGGTGGACCGAGGAGTGTGAGGAGATCTGTCAAAAGCTAAAGACTGTTTTGTCTACAACCCCAGTGTTGGTGTTGCCTATGGGTTCGGGGTCTTACACTATGTACTGTGATGTGTCATGTGTTGGCCTCAGCGCGGTGTCAATGCAAGACCATAGGGTGATTGCCTACGCATCTAGACAACTGAAGGTACAGGAGAAGAATTATCATGTCCACGACCTTGAGTTAGAAATTATTGTTCATGCCTTGAAGATTTGGCAGCACTATTTTTACGGTGTCCCTTGTGAGGTATATATCAACCACCGGAGTTTACACCATCTATTCAAACAAAAAGATCATAACTTGCGGCAGCGGAGATGGTTAGAGTTGCTTAATGACTATGATATCACCATTCTATATCATCCCGGGAAGGCCAATATGGTGGTCGATTGAGTCATAAGGCGGAGAACTTGGGTAGTTAAGCATATCTACTAGCGGCGGAGAGGCCATTAGCATTGGACGTTTTGGCCATGGCCAACCAGTTTGTTAGATTGGATGTTTCGGAGCCGAGTCGAATTTTGGCTTGTGTGGTTTCTCGGTCTTCTCTATATGATCGTATCAGAGCATCAGGATGACGACCCCTATTTTTGCTTGTCTTAAAGGACACGGTTCAGCACAACGATGCCAAGGTGGCTACTATTGGGGACGACGGAGTGTTATGAATGCAGGTTGTTATGGATTCAGGGCCATCTATATGTGCCCAATGTAGATGGCTTCCGGGAGTTGATTCTTCAAGAGGCCCACAGTTCGCGGTACTCCGTTCATTCGGGTGCCGCTAAGATGTACCATGACTTTGGGCAGCACTATTGGTGGAGGAGGATGAAGAAAGACATAGTGGAATATGTAGCCGGGTGCCTAAATTGTCAGCATGTGAAGCATGAGCATCAACGGCCAAGTGGATTGCTTCAGAGGCTAGAGATTTTCGAGTGGAAATGGGAGCAAGTTACCATAGATTTTGTTGTTGGGCTCCCAGAGACTCAGAAGACGTTTGATGTTGTATGGGTGATTGTAGATAGGTTGGACAAGTCGGTTCAGTTTTTTCCAGTGTGACTACTTATTCTTCAAAGCAATTGGCTCAGGTCTATATTTGCAAGATTATCTGACTTTATGGCGTGCCAGTATCCATCATCTTTGACCGGGGTACGCAGTTTACATCATGATTTTGGAAGGTCGTATAGTGTGAGTTGGGCACACGGGTTGAGTTGAGTACGGCATTCCATCCTTAGAAGGACGGACAGTCCGAGTGCACTGTTCAGATATTGGAGGATATGCTTCGTGCATGTGTGATAGAGTTTGGGGGTTCTTGGGATCAGATTTTGCCTCTTGCGGAATTTTCCTACAACAACAGCTACCAGTCGAGCAGATGGCTCCATATAAGGCCATGTATGGGAGGCGATGTCAGTCTCTAGTGCGTTGGTTTGAGCAGGGCGAGGCTAGGCTATTGGGTACTGACCTGGTTCAGGATGCTTTGGAAAATATTTAATTTATTCAAGATCGGCTTCGCACAGCCCAATCTAGACAGAAGAGTTATGCAGATCGGAAGGTTCGCGACATTGCATTCATGGTTGGGGAGTGGGTCTTGCTCCGGGTTTCACCCATAAAGGGTGATATGAGGTTCGAGAAGAAGGGCAAGTTGAGCCCTAGATATCGGACCTTTTGAGATTCTTGAGAGGATTGGAGAGGTGGCCTACAAGCTTGCACTGCCACCTAGTCTAGCTGCAGTTCATCAAGTGTTCCATGTCTCTATGCTTCGGAAGTATCACGGTGATCCGTCCCATGAGTTAGACATCAGCTCAGTCCAATTGGACAAGGATTTGTCTTATGTTGAGGAGCCGATGGCCATTTTGGGCATGCAGGTCCAAAAGTTAAGGTCGAAGAACATTGATTCAGTGAAGGTTCCATGGAGGGGTCAACCAATCGAGGAGGCAACTTGGGAGACCGAGTACGATATGTATAGCCGTTATCCTCTCATTTTTACCACTTATCGCATGTCTCTATACTCGTTTGAGGACGAACGTTTGTTTTAAGAGAGGGAGGATGTTACGACCTGGCCGGTCGTTTTGAGTATTCTATCCCCAATCCCCTATTTATTGCCTCCTCTACATTGTATTATGGTTATATGATTTTTCGGGGGTGTTTGGTTTTAGTTCGAGTGAGTTTCGGAGTGTAATGGGACACATAGTCCCTAAGATAGAGCCTTAAGTTGAAAGAGTTGACCGTAGTTTGGCTTTTGTGTGGACGACTCCGGAATGGAGTTTTGACGGTTCCAATAGCTCCATATCGTGATTTTAGACTTAGGAGCATGTCCGGATGTTGATTTGGAGGTTCATAGGTCGTTCCGTCTTGAATTGGCAAAAGTTAGAAAGTTTAAGGTTTGGAAGGTTGGAATGTTGGAATGTTTGACCAGGAGTTGACTTTATTGATATCGTGGTCGGATAATGATTCCGGAAGTTGGAATAGGTCTTTCTTGTCATTTATTACTTGTGTGCAAAATTTGAAGTCAGTCGGAGTTGTTTTGGTATGAATCGGCATTAGTTTTGGAATTCGGAAGTTCATAGTTTCAATAGGCTTAAATTGGATTATGATTCATAGAATCGATGTTCTCTGATGTGATTTTCGGACTTCAGTAAGTACGTTAGGTGTTTTGGAACTTGTTGGTATATTTGAACGGGGTCCCGTAGGCCCCAGGTGTGATCCGGATTGAATCTGAAACCAAATTGGACTTAATCATTATTGCTGAAGCTATTGGTTTTTGATGTTCTGGTTTCCTTCTACGCGATTACGTAGAGTCTTCAAGGACTGCTATGATTTTTCCCTTCGTGCTTGTGAAAGTGAGGGCGCGATCGCAAAGTTTGCTGGGCTTGTTCTCACGCGTTCGCGTATAAGGAAGGTGAGGCTGGGGACTGAGGCATGCTTGTGCATCGCGTTCGCGTGACCTGGGATGCGGTTACGTGGGTAAAGGAACCTTGTTAATCACGTTCGCGAGTGGTTTCACACGATCGCGAAAAGTGTTTTATTGAGCTGCGGAGAATTGTTCGACGCGATCGCCAGTCTTCGTCCGCAATCGCGATAGAGGACAACTAGGCAGCAATATTAAAATTTCAAAGCGACAGTTTCATCTCAGTTTTTTCATTTTTAGACTTAGTGAGCTCAATTCTGGCGATGTTTCGTGGGTTTCTCAAGCAATTGATCAGGGTAAGATATTCGAACTTGGTTTTGGTTACATTACACGAATTCATTGTTATTTTCATCATTTAATTAGTGATTTGAGTTGGAAATTTGGGAAAATTGTGAAAACTTCTTAGGCTAAATTTTGGGTATTTGAAAGGCGATTTGAGGTAAGATTTGAGTCATTCTTGTATGGCTTGACTCGTTATCGAATGGGTGTTCGGATATTGTAATTTTGGTCGGATTCTGAGATGCGGGCCCTGGTTGACTTTTTGAGTTGGCTTTTTGTTTTTTTGTAAAGATTGTAACTTTATCGTTCGAAATAGTTTTCTATAGTTTATATTTATGGTATGAAGTTGTTGTGGCTAGATTTGAGCCGTTCGTAGTTGGATAATCGAGGGAAGGGCTTACTAGTGGATTGAGTTAGCGTGTTTTGGGGTAAGTGTCTTGCCTAACTTTGTGTGGGGTAATTATCCCTTAGGATTGGTGTTGGTTTGCGTTAACTGTGATATGTGAAAACCATATACGCAAGGTGCCGAGTGTGTACACGGGCTAACTATGGAAATTCACAGGTTTTAGCTATGTAGATTCCTTTCATGCCTTAATTGAGTTACCTTAAGATGTTATAATCATCATCATTAGTCTATCTTCACATGTTCTATTTGTCTTATCTCTTACTTGTTAACTGCCTTTACATGTTTAGTTGAAGTATTATTTCCTTTATTCCTTATTCATTATTTAACTGTTGAGTTTTTTACTTGAAGTTGTTATTTTTTGAATATCTTGTTGTTGAAATTGGTATTGAGTTATAAAGGTCGTGATTTACATTGAGGAAAGGTTGTAAAATTACTATTCTTGTTGAATTATTCAATTCCGATTGTTATTGTGAAACTCTTGTGCATATTGTGATTAAGCCATGGACTAATTATGGAGAAAACACCACTACTGTTGATTTCTTTGGCAAGTTGTGATATTGGGCACTTGAGGTGCGATTTATGATACGTCGTGATATTGATACGCATGCTATGGTATAAGGCTTGGGGTTGAAACGCATGCGGTGAGATAAGATGGGCTTGATATGCATGTTGCTAGTAGGGAAACTACTTGAAGCCACGCAGTGTGATAAGGTGGCTAAAATGCGGGATGCTATTTTGGAAAAAAAAGATTTTCAAAACTAAATTCAAGGCTCCCGCGGTGATAAAAGAAAAGATTGTAAAATGTTTTTGTGATTTGAGACTACGAGGCGGTACCTCGGTGGTGATTCTTGTTGATACTTTCCTATTACTTCACTTGTATTCCATGTCGTAGCATTCTTTCTTTTCCTTCTGTGATGCTTTATTTGCCTTTGTACAGTGTAGCTAATCTTGGTGCATTTCTTTATTGTCTCATTTCTATTGCTATCATTATTTCATTGTTATTTACCTGTCCAGCTTCTTATTTATTCCAGTAGGGCCTTGACCTGACCTCGTCACTACTCTACCGAGGTTAAGCTTGGCACTTACTAGGTACCATTCTGGTGTACTCATGCTACGCTTCTGCACATCGTTTTGTGCAGATCCAGGTACCTCCTACCAGTCCAGGCACCAGTGAGGCGAGCCCGGTTTAGAGACTTCAAGGTATACATGTCGGCGTCTGCAGGCCTCGGAGTCACCTTCTATCTAGTCTATTACAAACTGGAGTTAGGCCAACTTTCTTTTCTGGGTATGGCCACATCTGTTGGTGCCATATTTTTCCTTACGCTGGGTGGGTTCCATGGGTGTTGCTTGATGTATAGGGGTGTTAAGTACCATCTTATAAAGCTTGTGACTTGTATTCGTCGGATTTTGGGAAGTTGTATTTTGTTGAGTTAAGGAGTTTCTTTATATGATAGTGGTTGAGTCATTTGGAAGTTCTTTATAAATTCTCAGTTAATATTGCATGTATATTAGGCTTACCTAGTCTTAGAGACTAGGTGCCATCACGACATCCTACGGAGAAAAATTGGGGTCGTGACATACCCTTCGGAGTCTGACATACCAGCAGTGGGTGCAGGTACAATGTTTATAGACGTACATGATGATGAGAAGATATGCCAGGCACCCATACAGTGCTAAGTGTGATTATTTGATGGATCCGTTGTGACATTGTTATTTTGACATGTAGGCATATGGATGTACTTTTATCATGCTAGATGATAATTAGAATATTTTATCCGTGTTGGACTTTATCTGTTATACTTGGAAAGCATGTCCAAATTCCTAAAATGTGAACGAGCTAAGCATGATATCACTGAGTTATTCACTTATACTATTTCTTCTTGATTTGAGCTGTTAATGGTTGTTGATATTGTTCTCTGATTGTTTCTTCTGAGCTCGTCATTGTTTTCATCCATGGTTAGACTTGTTACTTATTGAGTACATTGGGTCGGTTGTACCCATTCCAAACTTTGCACTTCGTGTGCAGATCCAGGTATTTCTGCACGAGGTGACCTCTAGAGCTCTGCCACAGTCAGCTTTGGGAGACGAAGATGTAGCTACTATACCATCCGCTAACCTTTAAGTTCTCTTCCATATTTGTTATTATTGTTGTTCTGCTATTCTTACAGTTGTATTCAAGATTTGTCCTTGTATTTTGATACTCAATAGTGCTCATGTACTCTTTGACACCAGATTTTGGGGTTGGTTATGGTAGTATTACGGTTATATTCTCAGACATTTCATGATATTTTCACTATTCAGTTTATTAAACCTTGTTTTAATCAAATTCATTGTATCATGTGATTGTCGGCTTACCTAGCAAGTAGTGTTAGGTGTTGTCGCGGCTCCGGTGAGAGTTGGGTCGTGACACCAATATAGATAACTCAGTAACTAATGAGAATCTGTCTCATAGAATTCCTCAATCATTATTCCATATATTCAACTTAAACTCATTGTCAACTCTATAGTTTTATCACCTAATTTCACAAGTTACCATATTTCGTTTTCTGTCTGAGTAAGAACATATATCATTAGAAGATTTAAGAGTTTTTTTCCAATTTTTTTTTTAAAAGCCATTTTGAAGTTTAATTTTTTTGTGTGTGTGCTAATTTTCAAGTTTATTCGAATAGACACAAACATGTTCAACTAAAATTTTCAAATCGTAAATATTATGAAAATAGTTAAAGAATAACTTTATGTAGTATGAAATTTATTTTTAAAATGAATCTTTACACAAATAACTTGACGGATTTGCTATTTACTTTTTCAAGTCGATATACATATATTATACATTAGCTGGTTATTTTTAGTTTAATTGTTGGATGGACGACTATTTAGATTAGCTTCATTTTTAAAGTTAAAAAGGCTATCAACATTAAAGTTAGTTAAACATCTTGTATGACACACTTTTATTACAATAATGCAAAGATTTGTCAATAACATGAATAAAAATAAAAAAATTTGTCTGTTTGAAATTTAGGAGTAAAGGTTGGTCCTACAACTCTTAGAGAATAAAATGGGTAATTGAAAATTTAGAGCCTAAAAATTACTTTGTTGAACCAATATTATACCAAAAATTAGATTATGTATAAAGAATTGCAATTAGCAGTCAATGGATTAAAAAACAAAAAAAAAAAAAAAAAAAAAAAAATGAGCCTCATGTAATGGAAAAACCTAACAAATTGATGAGAACTTTAAACTTATTAAAGTGGTGATAAAAATATTATTGACTACATATTAAAAAAATAACACGTAATTATCAGTTGAACTGAGAAGTCTTGTATGCCAAGAGTTTCACATATAATATACTAACTTTAACATGCTTAATATCCCGCATTCTAAATAGCTAGCTAAAAAGTTTAACTTTTAACATATTTTACTGTCACGATCCCAATTTCTTCAGTAGGATATCGTAATAGCACCTAGTCTTAGGGACGAGGTAAGCCTAACACTTACTGAATTAATGGCAAACTCAACCAAAAACTATTAAACATGAAACAGAAATTTTCTATTACAAGCCAACAATCCCAAAACAGGTAGTACAAGTCATAAATTCTACTGAATTTACTAGAAATCTCTAAATAAAACTGCTCTGAAATAGAGATAAGCAGTACAAAGTAAAATTTCATAAGGTGACTCCGAGGCCTGCGGACGCGACAGCAGGTATACCTTGAGCCTTCACAGCAATGCACAATCAGCTATGATCAACAAACTCCGAGTAACTGGATCTGCACAAAAATATGCAGAAAACGTAGCATGAGTACACCACGGCGGTACCCAGTAAGTATCAAGACTAACCTCGGTAGAGAAGTGATGAGGGACAGTCAAGACACATACTAGACTTAATAACCTGCACAAGTATGAATGTGAACCTAACACGGAACAATATTAATATAAAGCTAAGCATGATAACAATAATGAAACAATGCTGGTAATGGAAAAACTAAAAGCAACAATTAGCAACAAGACACAACCGGTAATAACGCCGTGGAGTAAGCTGAATACAGTTTAAGTCCGATGAAACCAAGCAAGTAAAAACAAGTAACACTCAATAAGAGCAACCACTTTCACAAAAGATTTGTTCAAGGACTTCCTCGAGGTACTTCACCTCATAGTCACATTTCACGGGTCCCAATTCATGAAACCTAATCACTTGACATTTTGTGCCCACATTACAATTCTGAACTGCACGGATGATTCACCTGCCAAGGGAGTGATGATATCTCAAACTCGCACGGACAAGTCACGTGCCAACAGTAATAATGACCTTGACCGCATGGATAACTCATGTGCCAGAAGAATAACTTTCACACAGAAGGTTAGTACACAAGAATATATGTAAATGATCAATAGACATCAGGGTTCATCTTCTCAAACCGATATGAGTGATTAATTAAGTGTATGCTTGTGCAAGTGTTCTATCACAACTCGAGTCAACCTGTGAGAGTAGAGACAACAAATGGCACGTAGGAAACAACACAACTAGACTTGAAATGCATTACTCACACTAGGTAGGCACACCACTACACAAATATCATCAATAACAATACCCCCAGGATATCACAAGAAATCATAAATCATCCCGATATAGCCCACCTTATCTCGCCACTTGTGCAACAATGAAGCAAATGCTCGCCTTGTCTCGCCACACATGTATAACAATATTCTCACCTTGTCTCGCCAAATACGCAAATCCACATATATAGCTCGCCTTTTCACGTCCCACGTGCAAACATTAATAATAACAATAGTACGGATAACTCACGTACGAACACCCCGACAATCCTCTTAACAATACCACGTGGGCCAAAAATATAACAACACAATATAATGTCTTTCACCACATATGCCCATATGCCACAACTTTTTCTCAAAACAATTCCAATACGACAACCACGCATAGCCTTCGGTTCAACATCACTGAGTATAACAATAACATGGGAGTACGGCAAATAAATCAACACAAGAACTACAGAACACAAAGAAACAGAAGAACGAACTCACAATGAAAGACACAACAGGTAATAATGGTTTCAACAAGAATAGTTCAACAAAGTGAGAGATAACGCACAACCACATAAGTACAACTCGATGATAAGAGAGATAGCATGAATCAATGATTCCAAATAAGGATAAGTCAAAAATGAAAGCGATGACAAAGCTTCAGATAAGGTTAAGCAATTATGGAAGAGATAATAATAACTTAAATTAAGGTTAGGCAATTACGGAAAAGACATCAATAACTTCTATTAAGGCACATAAGAGTTTATTGGCAACAAGGGTAGAACATGAATCAATCAATTCCAGATAAGACACATAAGGGTGAGTTTAGTAAATGGGGGATTTAACATGATAAGAAAACTTTATTTTTAATGGACATAAGAACCTAAGAGCCTAAAACAATTAAATTTACACAAATAAGCCCAAGTACGTACTCGTCACCTTGCGTACACGGCCTTCACATGACACAATTAGTAAAAATGACTCCAATCCAAAGGGGTAGTTCCCTCACACAAAGTTAGGCAAGATACTTACCTCAAAGAAGCTAGACTGATAGTTTAGAACGACCTTCTCGTGTGAAACAACCTCCGGACGGCTCAAATCTAGCAAAAATAACTTCATCTCATGAATAAAAACCATAAGAAATAAATCCGGATAATAAAGCTTCAATCTTTATTAAAAACTAAAAAGTCAACCCCGAGCCCGCACCTCAGAAGCCGATAAAATTCACAAAATACAAACACTTATTCAGATACAAGTCCACACGTACCAAATTTATCCAATTCCGATATCAATACGTCCTCCAAATCATCATTTACACTTTTGCAATATTTTACAAAAATTCTATTTTTTCCCAACTCAAACCACTAATTTAATGATAAAAATAAAGATAGAATCATGAAATATAATCAATTCCAGGTGAAGAACACTTACCCCAATGATTTGCTTGAAAAACCATGAAAAATTGCTCAAATCTGAGGCCTACAACTCAAGATATGATGAAAATGGCCAAACCCTCGAAATAGAGTACTTCATATTTCTGCCCAAGTAACATGCATTGCGATCGCGGAAATTCGTATGCGATTGCGAAGAAGAAATCATCAGCTGCCAAGAGAAACACTACGTGAACATGGAAGATGGAATGTGAACGCGATTCATCACTGCATCAAATTACGCGACCGCGAACATGGCTATGAGAAAGCAAATATCATAAACCATAGGCCTCCCCCAATACGGTCGCCCACTATGCGATCGCGAAACAGCCCCTGCGAAAGCAATGAAACAAAACTCACACTTACGCGATCGCGGACCACTCACTGCGAACGCGAAGAAGGAAAAAAAGGTCGGTCCCAGAGCAGCCTACACGAACACGGCTTGAACTTCGTGATCGCGTATAAAGGGAGACCAGATATCATATCACCAATCCAAAAACATGAGAAAATGGCCCGTTGCCAATCCGAAACACGCTCAAGGTCCCCGAGACCCCGCGAAACATACCAACAAGTTCCATAACATAATGTGGACCTGTTCGACGCCTCAAATCACATCAAACAACATCAAAACTATGAATCGCACATCGAATCAAACTTAACAAACTTATGAACTTTAAAATTCTAAAATTCGCGCCGAAACATGTCAAATCAACCCGGAATAACGTCAAATTTTGCATGCAAGTTCCAAATGATACAACAGAGCTATACCAACTGCCGAAATCAAAATCTGAACCCGATATCAACAAAATCACTCCCAGTCAAACCTCTCGACTTCCAAACCTTCAACTTTCCAATTTTTGCCGAAATGCATCAAATTACCTACGGAACTCCAAATCCAAATTCAGACACACGCCTAAGTCCAAAATCGCCATACGAAGCTATTGGAATCGTCAAAATACCATTTCGGAGTCGTCTATCCAAAAGTCACACTCCGGTCAACTCTTTTTACATAAGCTTCTAAAGCAAGAAACCTTCTTCCAAATTAATCCCGAATCATCTGAAATCCGAACTCGTTCATCCAAACAAGTCATAATACATTATACAAAGCTGCTCGAGACCTTAAGCCACTGAACGGGACGCTAATTCTGAAAATGACCAATCAGATCGTTACATTCTCCCCCTCTTAAACAAACATTCGTTATTGAACGTTCCAAGAACCATTTTGAAGTCATCAAATCACTAAGTGAACTTACCATACATACATCAGCGGGTGACCCCACGTCACCCCAATCTACATAAGTCTGACAACACCATCTCAACTGAAAACTATTCCTTCCACCCACACTGATAAACCTTAGAACCAAAATTTTCACCATCCAATCATTTCTCAAAGATTCAATTCCTACATCAACGCACGACATCAACCTCAACTAGCTGCAACAACTCATGCTACCCCACACAAGGTACAACCACACGATGTAACAAATCACATATATGCCCATAACTACATCTCTTATCACAATAGCTGACCATAATCAAATCCAGAACTGATAATTAGTGCCATATCAGCTAGAACCCAGTTCCAAACCATCACCACAGTAACGACCCGGCCGGTCGTTTTGAGAGCTATAGCCCTGTTCCCCTATTTACTACTCATTTTGTGCTTCACAACTGCTATGTGACTTGCCAGGGTAGTTGGTTCGAATCTGGAGAGGTGTTGGAGTGAGTTGAGATACTTAGTCTCAAGGTTGGAAGCTTAAGTTGAAAAGGTTGATCGGATGTTGACTTGTGTGTAAATGGCTCCGAAATGGAATAGTTCAGTTAGCTCCGTTGGGCAATTTTGGACTTAAGAGCATGTCCGGATAGTGATTCGGAGGTCCGTAGTTGAATTAAGCTTGAAATGGCGAAAGTTGGAAATTTGAAAGTTTGACCGAAAGTGGACTTTGTGGTTACCAGGCTCGGATTGGAGTGCCGGGAGTTGGAGTAGGTCCATGGTGTCAATTGTGACTTGTGTGCAAAATTTGAGATCAATCGGACGTAATTTGATAAGTTTCGGCATCGAATGTAAAAGTTAGAAGTTTGAAAGTTCATTAGGCTTGAATCGATGCGCGATCGTGGTTTTAGCGTTGTTTGATGTTATTAGAAGGCTCGACTAAATTCGTATTGTATTTTAGGACTTGTTGGTATAATTGATTGACATCTGGGGGGCCTCGGGTGGAGTTCGGATGGTTAACAGATCAAACTTGGAGTTTGAAGGAATGCTGAAGCTCGTCAGTTCTGGTGCAATCGCACCTGCGGAGTGGTGATCGCTCGTGCAAGCGGGGAGGCGCAAATGAATTTTTAGGGGAGTGGGCAATAGTCGCAGGTGTGAGGGAATTTTCCGCACCTGCGTGGCCGCAGATGCGGCGACTGGAGCGCAGGAACGAAATTGGAAATGGGAGCCAGGTCCGCAGAAGCGGGTAAGCTGCCGCAGGTGTGAGAAGGCCTGGGCAGTGTATTAGAATGAGGGTTACGTGGTTTTCTTCATTTTGAACATTTCATGCTCGGGATTAGGCGATTTTTGAGAGGGATTTCAAAGGGATTCTTGAGGTAAGTCACTTGTGGTTAAATTTATTCAATAATTATGTTTCCCCATTGAATTCCCCACCTAGATTGTGTGGTTTTGAGGTGTAATTTTGTGAGTTTAGGATAGGGATTTAGAGAGTTTATATTGAGTATTTGGGTGTCGATTTGGTGTTGGACTTTGGTAAATTTGGTACGGTTAGACTTGTGGTTGGATGGGCTTCTGGATTTTATGACCTTTGCTGGATTCCGAGGCGTCGGCCCGGGCAGCCGACTTTTGAGCTGACTTTTTGACTTTTGATTAAGAACTTAGTATTTTCTTATGGAATTGATCCCTTTAGCTCGTATTGATTGTATCAAATTGTTTATGGCTAGATTCGAGGCGCTCGGAGGCCGATTCGCGAGGCGAGGGCTTGCTAGCAGAGTGATTTGAGTTGCTTGAGGTAATTATCGTATTTAAACTCGATTGAGGCACCAGTTGCCTAAATGATAGCAATGTGCGTTTGGGTGCGCACATGTGTGGGGATGATCCCATGTGTGGGCACCGGGGTTGTATATTCATGTTGGGTTGTGCTCGGGCTCCTATAAGCCCAAAAATGACTGTTAAACTTCGAGCTTCGATATCTAACATGTGGTAACATTTTATGTGATCTAATCGAGCCATGATGAGACTACTTAGAGGTTTAACCCTTGAAAGAACTTGATAAATGCTTTTCTTTGATGAAATTTCTGGATTGAGCTACGATAGCACACATAGCATATGCCTACATTTTAGCATGTTATTTACACCAGTCAAGGGACAAGAGAATCTTATTTCATTTATTATATACCTGTACACTTGCTTTATTGCTTTTGAATGATATTTTGGACTGGAGCGGATTATGTTATTGGCACGTGAGTTGTCCGTGCGGATTCATATATTGATATTATTGGCATGTGAGTTATCTGTGCGGATCCATATATTGATATTATTGACACGTGAGTTATCTGTGTCGCACGTGAGTTGTCCGTGCACATTCTATTGTTAGCACGTGAGTTTTCTGTGCAGCACGTGAGTTGTCCGAGTTGTCCGTGCAGCGTGTGAAACTTGTATTTTCTTGATCAGTTATCTGATTTACTTGTTTTCTTTCCCCTACATGCCACAATACTGTTGAGCAGGGTATTTGAGAACCATTGCAAATGCACACACGGATATTCGTATCACGAAGCCTTATGAGCTAGCTTTAAATCTTATATTATGTTAATCAAAAGGAATAGAATTGTACTGATTTTACTAGTGACCTCAACAAATTAAGCTTCTCTTACCTTGCCTTGTTTATTTGCGATACTTATTGAGTTGGTTGTACTCACACTACACCCTACACCTCATGTGTAGATCCAGGCATTTTCGGGCAAGGCGGTTGTTGATCGTGGAGTCTACCTGTTCGGAGATCATCGAGGTAGCTGCTTGGCGTCCGCAGACCTTGATCCTCCTTTCCCAATCTTTCAGTTTTATGTATTTAGTCTTACTTTTCAGATAGTGTACCCAGACTATGTTGTAACATATAGATGCTCATGTACTCGGTGACACCCAGGTTTTGGGATTTTTGGTATTTAGTTTTGATCTTATCCATTTTATTAGATTTTTAATTATTAAACCTGTTTTAGCTCACCTTTATTTTAAAGTTGCTGGAAATATTTGAGTTGTCGGCTTGCCTAGTTCCATGTTAGGCGCCATCACGACAGGTTAGGTTTTGGGTCGTGACAACAACACTGACAACGATGCAAGAAACGTGGAGACCTCGTAACTATTCACCCGAATCAATAAGTCCTATATAACGCTGCTTCGGCACACACCTCATGAGCTAAAACCCAATAAGCACGACACAAATATAATTGACTATGCAAAGAGAAACACATGAGAAAACTATCAAACAAGCCCGACAGGCACAACTCCCTATCGGTACCATACTACTAATCAATTCCACAAGGGAGAATCAAAACATATGAAAAAATCACAAGGATCTCAGCCTAATATAACTTCATCGCGGCACGCAGCCCGATTCAAATATATCAAACCTCAAGAAAAAGCGAGGACCCCATCCTCAGCTCTGAACCACAAGTAGTATGCACATCATACCAACCGAAACCTTCCACTAATTCAATTTCCGCTAGCAAAGGTCA
Source organism: Nicotiana obtusifolia (assembly GCA_002018475.1). Lineage (NCBI taxonomy): Eukaryota > Viridiplantae > Streptophyta > Magnoliopsida > Solanales > Solanaceae > Nicotiana > Nicotiana obtusifolia. Next base: position 94,542 of record MCJB01004324.1, read on the forward strand.
TAACACATACAAAACTCCCACACCGGTAGAGCATCTAATTCACAAATCGTAACCAACCACCCAAAAATCACATCAAAACCCACCGTAACGGGTGATAGAAAGTCACTTCTACTCTCATAGCTCTCAATAGTGAACAAATCAAAACAATAGACATGGGTTACCACTACAGAATCTCCCAACAGGGGTAAACACATAAGTAGAGCACAAAATCACGAAGCTTACCCATATGGGAAGCAAGATAGGAGATCTGACCCCGATAAGCATAACCGAATCAAAACAAGAAAGATGCTCATCTATAACAAATCAAAACCTTACATGTAACGACATCATCAGGTGCAGCGGCCTCAGCCCCACCATAGAAAGCATATCAACGGGCAGGGCCTCCCCCTCTTGGGCGCCCTATACCTGCCTTAATATCCTGCTACGACACATTTGTCCGATGTCTGGGACAATCTCTTACCATGTGGCTGGTATCTCCATACTCAGAGCAATCCCTCTGCTTGCATGGCTGCGAAAGCTGCCCGGTACGAGCACTCTAAGACCCATGGATATCTGAAGCACCGCGTGAAGCCTGAAGTGCAAATTGAACTTGCTGACCCACAAAACCACTACCATGGCATACCCTGCCTTCAAAATAGGACTAATAGATCCTCTCGGTCCACGAGGCTTCTTAACCTCCCTGTCCTCTCTCTCCTGGCCCCACATGTCCCCTCTCTCCTGGTCATGCATGCCCTCTAATCGACGAGCGATCTCTATAACCTGCTGAAATGGAACATCCGTCTCCAACTCCGGAGCCATGCTGAACCGAATATCGTGACTGAGCCCCTCGATGAACTTGCTGACTCGCTCTCTAACTGTAGAAACCAAAGCAGGTGCATGTCTGGACAAATCACTAAATCTAACGGCATACTCTGACACTGACATAGTGCCCTGGCACAGCTGCTCAAACTCCACGCACCATACATCCTGAAGAGTCTGGGGAACAAATTCTCTCAAGAATATCTCTGAGAACTGAGTCCATGAAAGTGAAGCTGCATCGGGAGGGCTACTCAAGTCGTACGCTCGCCACCACTAATATGCTGCTCTCTTAAGCTAGAACATAGTAAAAGCAACCCACTCATCTCCACAATACTTGTGGAGAATACGGTGGCACTCCTCTAGGAAACCATGTGCATCCTCTGAAGCCAAACCACTGAAGGTAGGAGGGTAATACTTCTTGAACCTCACAAGTCTAAGATGTTCTTCCTCAGATGCTGCTGCCCGAACCACGCATTGATCTAGAACAACAGGCTGTGTCAGCATGACGCCGGGAACCTGACCAACATGGACTTGCTGCTCTGAAGTACGGGCGGCTGGAGGCAGAACTCCTCCCCCGGTCTGTGAAGTAGTTGGTGCAACTGGAATCAACCCCGCCTGAGCCAATGTACCAAACATGCTCAGGAACTGTGCTAAGGTCTCCTGAAGTCCAGGGGAACAACAGGCCCCTCCGGTGCCTGTCCCCCAACATGAGCCACTGACGGCTCCTCAACTGCTGCTCTAACAGGTGCTCTAGATATAGCATGTGCTCCTCCTCGCCCTCTGACTCTGCCTCTGCCCCGGCCCCTAGCAGCACCAACTCTGAGGGCAGCGTCATTAGTAACTGCACCTCATGTCCTTACCATTTGTGAGAGAATAGAATGACAAAGGCTCAAACTCAAGATCAATAAACTCACACAATAGGAATGAAACAAGTGAAGTCTTCCTAATAGTTCTATAGCCTCGTAGACAAGTACAGACGTCTCCGTATCGATTCGCAAGACTCTACTAAACTCGCTTATGACTCGTAGAACCTACGAACCTAGACCTCTGACACCAACTTGTCACGGCCCAATTTCCCTCCGTAGGATATCGTGATGGCACCTAGTCTTAGGGACTAGGTAAGCCTAACACCTACTGAATTAATGGCAAACTAAACCAAAACTATTAAACATGAAACATAAATTCTCTATACAATTCAACAATCCCAAACCTGGTAGTACAAGTCATAAGCTCTACAGAATTTACTAGAAAATCTCCAAATACAATTGTTTCAAAATAGAGATAAATAGTACAAAGTAAAATTTCAGAAGGTGACCTCGAGGCCTGCGGACGCGACAGTAAGTATACCTTGAGTTTCCATAGCAATGCACGATCCGCTAGCTAACGATCAACAAACTCCGAGTACCTGGATCTGCACAAAAATATACAAAAAGCGTAGCATGAGTACACCACGGCGGTACCCAATAAGTATCAAGACTAACCTCCGTAGAGTAGTGATGAGGGACAGTCAAGACACCTACTAGTCTTAATAACATGTACAAGTATGAATGTGAAACTAACAGGGAACAATATCAATATAAAGCTAAGCATGATAACAATAATGAAACAATGCTGGTAATAGGAAAACTAAAAGCAACAATTAGTACAAGACACAAACGGTAATAATGTCGTGGAGTAAGCCAAATACAGTTTAAGTCCGATGAAACCAAGCAAGGAAAAACAAGTAACACTCAATAAGAGCAACCACTTTCACACAAGATTTGTTCAAGGACTTCCTCGAGGTACTTTACCTCATAGTCACATTTCACGAGTCCCAACTCATGAAACCTAATTACTTGGCATCTTGTGCCCACATTACAATACATAACCGCACAGGCGACTCACGTGCCAAGGGAGTGGTGATATCTCACACCCGCACAGACAATTCACGTGCCAATAATAATAATGACCTTGACCGCATGAACAACTCATGTGCCAGAAGAATAACTTTCACATAGAAGGCTAGTATACGGGAATATATTTAAATGATCAATAGACATCAGGGTTCATCTTCTCAAATTGATATGAGTGATTAATTACGTGTATGCTTGTGCAAGTATTCTATCACAACTCGAGTCAACATGTGAGAGTAGAGACAACAAATGGCACGTAGGAAACAACACAACAAGACGTGAAATGCATAAATTACACCAGGCAGGCACACTACTACACAAATATCATCAATAACAATGCCCTCAGGCCATCACAAGTCATCACAAAATCATCCCCGACATAGTCCACCTTTTCTCGCCACATGCGCAACAATGAAGTAAATGCCCGCCTTGTCTCGCCGCATACATATAATAATATTCCCACCTTGTCTCGTCACATACGCAAACCCACATGCCTTTCACCACATGTGCAAACATCAATAATTACAAAAGCACAGACAACTCACGCGCGAACACCCTAAAAATCCTCTCAACAATACCACATGTGCCAAAAGCATAACAACACAATATAATGTCTTTCACCACATGTGCCCATATGCCACAACGTTTCCTCAAAATAATTCCAATACCACAACCACGCATAGCCCTCGATTCAACGTCACTGAGTACAACAATAACAACAACAATAACACAGGAGTACGGCAAATAAATCAACAAAAGAACTACAGAACACAAAGAAATTGAAGAACAAACTCACAATGAAAAACACAACAGGTAATAATGGTTTTAACAAGAATAGTTCAACAAGGGGAGAAATAATTTACAACAAGGATCCCACATAAGTACAACTCGACGATAAGAGAGATAGCATGAATCAATGATTCCAAATAAGGATAAGTCAATAATGAAAGCGATGACAAAGCTTCAATTAAGGTTAAGCAATTACTGAAGAGATAATAATAACTTCAATTAAGGTTAAGCATTTACGGAAAAGACATCAATAACTTCAATTAAGGTTAAGCGATTACAAAAAAGACATCAATAACTTCTATCAAAGCACATAAGAGTTTATTAGCAACAAGGGTAGAACATGAATCGATCAACTCCAAATAAGACATGTAAGGGTGAATTTAGTAAGTGGGGGATTTAACATGATAAGACCACTTCATTTTTAATGGACATAAGAACCTAAGAGCCTAACATGGTCAAATTCCCACAAATAAGCCCGAGTATGTACTCGTCACCTTGCTTACATGGCCTTCACATGACACAATTAGCACAAATGACTCAAATCCCAAGGGGTAGTTCCTCCACACAAAGTTAGGCAAGATACTTATCTCAAAGAAGCTAGACCAATACTCTAAAACGACCTTCTCATGTGAAACAACCTCCGGACGGCTCAAATCTAGCCAAAATAACTTTATCTCATGAATAAAAACCATCGAAAACAAATCTGCATAATAAAACTTCAATCTTTAAAAAAAACTAAAAAGTCAACCCAAAATGTCAACCTCAAGCCCGCACCTCGGAACCTGATAAAATGTACAAAATTCAAACACACATTTCAATACGAGTCCACCCATACCAAATTTATCCAAGTATGATATCAATTCGTCCTCCAAATTATCATTTTACACTTTTGAAAGATTTTACAAAAATTACCATTTTTCCCCAACTCAAACCACTAATTTAATGATAAAACGAAAGATGGAATCATGAAATATAATCAATTCCAGGTGAAGAGCGCTTACCCCAATGATTTGCTTGAAAAACCCATAAAAAATCGTTCTGATCCGAGGTCTACAACTCAAGATATGATAAAAATGGCCAAACCCTCGATAGAGTACTTTATATTTCTGCCCAGGTAATATGCATCGCGATCGCGAAAATTCGTATGCGATTGTGAAGAAGAAATCATCAGCTGCCAAGAGAAACACTATGCGAACGTGATTCATCATTGCCTCAAATTACGCGACCAACATGGCTATGCAAATGCGAAGAACAAAAAGCAAAGGCCTCCCCCAGCACGGTCGCCCACTATGCGATCGCGAAACAGCCCCTGCGAACACGATGAAACAAAACTCACACTTACGTGATCGCGGACCACTCACTGCAAATGCAAAGAAGTAAAAAAAAAAAAAGGCCAGTCCTAAAACAGCCTACGCGAACGCGGCTTGAACTTCCCGATCGCGTATAAGGGGACACCAGATATCAGATCAGCAATCCAAAAGCATGAGAAAATGGCTCGTAGCCCATCCAAAACATGCCTGAGGTCCCTAGGACCCCGTCGAAACATACCATCAAGTTGCATAACATAACGCGGACCTGTTCGAAGCCTCAAATCACCCATCATACAACATTGAAACTCTGAATCGCACCTCCAATCAAACTTAATGAACTTATGAACTTTCATATTCTACAACTCGCGCCGAAACATATCAAATCAACCCGGAATGACGTCAAATTTTGCATGCAAGTTTCAAATGACACAACGGAGCTATACCAACTTTCAGAATCGAAATCTGAACTTGATATAAACAAAGTCAACTCCCGCGATTTCCAAACTTTCAACTTTCCAATTTCGCCGAAATGCATCAAATTAGCCTACGGACCTCCAAATCTAAATCCGGATACACGCCTAAGTTCAAAATCGTCATATGAAGCTATTGGAATCGTCAATATACCATTTCAGAGCTGGCTACCCAAAAGTCACACTCCGGTCAACTCTTTTCACTTAACTTTATAAAGCAAGAATTCTTCTTCCAAATCAATCCTGAATCATTCGAAATATGAACTCGACCACCCACGCAAGTCATAATACATAATACAAAGCTGCTGAAGACCTTAAGCCACCGAACGGGACGTTAATTCTCAAAATTAACGGTCGTGTCATTACATTTACTTCACACAATTAGTCAAATAAAGAAAGGGTTTATATTAGTAAAACTTTACTCAATTTGAAATTAGGAGTTTCTATATTGTTCAAATAAGGAATAATTTAATAATCTTAATTTTAGTTGACTTCAAACTGCTAAACTTTAGCAAAATAATTATGACTATTTTGTCTTGTTTGAAATCAAAATTTAAAGGGTAAAAAAGAGGAACAACATTTCATTAAGGGATTTTGTGCTTTTAATATAGTATAGATATAGATATAGATACAGATAGATATAGATATAGATACAGATAGATATAAATATAGTATAGATAGATAATAACCAACATTCCATATGTCTTTTCATTTTAAACGATTAACGGTGACGGTTTCAATAAATTATATATTAAGGGTAAAGTAGGGACGTATTTTTCCTTTTAAAAACGTCATTCTACCAATAAAAAAAGAGAGGAAGATGTCATTATTTTGAAAAAAAAAATATATCTATATCTATCTATACTATATTAAAAAGCACGAAGGTCCTTAGCAAAATATGGTTCGCCTTTTTTACCCTTTTAAAATAGAGTACAAACTACACAAAGTAGTCATTTGATTATTCTTCTAGCTAATATTTAGGAGTTTAAAATTAAATAATATTTATTACTTATTATACCTTTCCTAGTTTGAATTAAGTAAGAGATCCTTATATTTAGGACTCTCAAATTATTAAAGTTTTGTCTTATATGAATTTAAAATTAAATTATAATAAAATAACACCAAAAATTTATATGTTTTACCTTATATATGAATTTTATACAATTGAACATTTTTTTAGCTCAAAATAATTGTATAATCATGCTAAATTTTAAGTGAACAATTATGGTATAAACAAATAAAATAAAAAAAAATAATTAAAGAAGGAGGAAGTAGTTTGCTTTGTCCTTTATTCAAATTAGTATTAACCTATAAATGCTATGAGTATTCTTTGCGAGATTGGTCCGTTGGCTATTTGTCATGACCCTAAAATCTACTATAGGTCGTGATGGCGCTTAATGTCGCTGCCAAGTAAGCCAACGGTGATTTACCAAATTAATTACTCATTTTAGTATCTCGAAATCATAATTTTCCTTAATTGAACAGTATAAAATAAAATTTACCGAGTGAATAAAAATATTTACACGAAACTCAATAATGAATAATCTGATGGAACCCCCAAAACCCGTGTCACAAGTGCATGAGCATTTTCTAGAGAGTACGATAATACTACAACATATGTCTCGAATTTAATAAGACAGAATAAAAAAAATAGTACAATGGAGACTCGGTGGACTGCGATGCGTAGCCTGAAATGCAGCTCACATGAACTCTCCCCAACAAATGCGCCTACGCGCCAAGGTGGTCCTCAATGAACCTGTCAGATCCTACACATTTAGTACAGAAATGCAGTATGAGTATGTAAATCAACACGTATCCAGTAAGTATCTAGCCTAACCCCGGAGAAGTAGTGACGAGGGGTCGACATCGACACTTACTAAAAGTCCAATAAAATAATATACTAAAACATGAGCAGATATAAAGCATACGGCAATGATGGGGTAAATCTATAAGTTACATAATCTTTCAATTACTTCTTTTAAGGCAAGAATTTCTAAATCTTGTATTCTACCTTAACAGCTCAGACTATGTCAAGTGTCATCATCAAATAATTAAGGAATACCATATAAATGCCGGGCATCAGTGGAAAGATTAGCTCGTGAAGATTCGGACTACTAGCGATATAACGCACGATTCTGGTGAGGTCGTTCGACCCGATCCAGAAAAATGTGTACACTGCCGAGTGTCGAAGCACGAACCATAGATGCACCTATATACTGCTGAGGCATTCGGCCCACTCCACAAGAAAAGGAAGGAAGTTACCGGATTACGAGTCACGTGTTTACAACACCGTACATAGGTACAAAATGAATATAGTCTTCACCGTTTCTCAAATAACTCACCCACAACTCAAAGTTTTAAGGTTTGGGTTAGTATACATATATTTATTTCTAAATCAATTTCATTTATAGCTTCAATTAATTAAGCCAGCAACATGAGTTCAAATAATTTAAAAATTACAAAATAAGATCCTAAGTCTGCGTTCCATAAGTCGCTTCTACGGCTCCGCAGATGCAATGCTCCTCCTCGCTTCCGCGGCATTTCCTCACTTCTACGAACCAAAGGTCCGCTTTTGCGGACTCGCTTCTGTGAAGCCGCCCTCTCTCACCCTTTACGCTTCTGCAATTGATCTGCCGCAGGTGCGACTCCGCTTCTGCAGTCCAACTTCTTGCTTCTGCGACCCTAGCCCTAGTCATGCCTAGCCGCTTCTGTGGCTCAACACCTGCGGCCAAAACCTCGCAAGTGCGGTTACACTAGATATGCTGCCATTAGTATTTTCATAAGGCCAATTTCAATCCGTTAACCATCCGGAATCCACCCGAGGCCCTCGGGACCTTAACCAAATATATTAACACGTCCCAAAATACTATACAAACTTAGTCGAGCCTTCAGATCACATCAAACAACGATAAAACCACGAATCGCACCCCGCTTCAAGCTTAATGACTTTAGAACTTCTACTTCAACATACGACACTTGATTGACCTCAAATTTTGCACACAAGTCACAATTGATATAACGAAGCTACTCCAAGGCTTGAAACCCCAAATGGACATTGATAACATTAAAATCTACTTCAAGTTAAACTTAAGAATTTCTTAAACTTTTAAAATACCAACCTTCCATAATAAGCGCCGAAATGCTCCCGGGAGACCTGATACACAACCCGAACATACGCCCAAGTCCGAAATCATCATACAAACCTATTAGAACCTTCGAATATCGATTCCGAAATCGTTTACTCAAAAGTCAAACCTCAGTCAATTATTCCAACTTAAAGCTTCTGAAATTAGAATTTTCTTTCCAAATCAATCCAAAACTTTTCGAAATTAAATTCCGACCACACGAACAAGTCATAATACCTGAAGTGAAGCTACTCAATGCCTCAAACCGCCGGACGATGAGCTAAAGCTCAAAACGACCGATCGAGTCGTTACACTATTAATTTTACTCTTCGATCAATAATTTGCTTAGATATAAATATTAATGTAGATTTTAAAATATTAATAGAAATAATAATTACAAAAATATAATACTAGCAAGAGAAAGAAAGAGATAAAAGTGATTGATAAAAGTCATTTACTAATGTTACGACAGACATAAATTGCAAAAGTTTGATTTTCAGTTATTTGACAAAAGTATTTTTGTGGGTTAAAATATATTTATAATTTAAATATTTACTTTTTTCTATGAGCTAATATTAATAATTTAAATCCTCAAAAAATAAATCATTTCTGTTAAGGATAATTTTGAATTGACCTTTTTCCGGATTTGAATTAACTAACTAGAAAAATAATCCAATTTTATTCCTTTCCAAACTCACCATATAGGTAAAATTAGTTTTTAAGTTTACACAAATCTTAGAGTACATAAATTATTTTTCAGAAAAAGATTATTGGCAATAAAAGAATCAGAATATAAAAAAATTTAATTATAGTAGAATTAAATTTGTTAAATGCAAACTATAAAAAATAAGGATGAAGTAGTAGAATCCAAAATGTATTCATAAAGAGACGTCAGATTAGATACAAGTTAACATATTTATAAATCATATTATAAAATATGTATAATTACAAAATAATGTACAACTAATTTAACTAAATTCATCATCTATGCATTTTCAGAAGATATTTAATACAATTACTATGAAAAAAATTATTTTTATCATTTAAACAAATATTGTATTTTATTTTAACGTCAATGTATATATTTTTAATTGATAGACAGTATACACACGTGCAACGTACGTATACTATAACTAGCCTATATCTATATTTATATCTATCCATATTATTATAAAAGTAGGAAGCTCTTAACTAAAAAGTTGGATTATTTAAATACCCTTTTAAATAACCTAAATACCTAGTTTATACCCAGAAATTAAACAAAAAACATCAAATTTTAAATAAGACACCAAATTTATTTGAAAAGACATGATCCTTCGTATTAGTGAAGCAAGCGACTCGTCACAACCTTGAAGTCTAAAGGCAAACGTTTCATTTTTGGGCAGGCATATCAATTAAAATACAAAGTAAGAAAATAACACAAAGCCTAAATCGAGAGGCTACTGAAATTTAGAATAAAAAAGTTTATGATTTTGGTTCGTACCTCATTTGAGACGGCAACTTCTTGCAAGGTAGGTTTTCATGGACTTATTTCTCCTTTTTATACTCCTAGAAGATGATGGAGAGACTTTATAAAATTTTGAAACTACCCTCCTCGAATGATGGCTTAATATCTGTGATAATTTGTAATTATAGCAATACTATTTTTCAATTCTTAGTTTATGCAAGTTAAGTAAAACAATATAACGTGTCTGTAGTGCACTATTGATTCATGATTCACGAAAATAAACCAAATCCAATAATTCTCCACGTTGGCTAATTTACTTTGTTTTAAAAATTTACTAAAAATTAAAATATCATATAAAGTTATTTAAGTAACTTTATTATTCTCCCAATTTTATAAATGTATGTGTACATATGTAAATATATAAACATGTGGTGAGTTCAATTTTTAATGTACGTGTTTCAAAATTATATCAATGTGTAATTATTTAAGTATGTGACATCATATTTGTATAAGCACGCTCACTTGTATAAATTTTATTTAATAATTTATATTTTATTACAAATTTATATTGTATCCAATGTAAGTTTGTTTGTTCTCTTCTAACATGTTATTTGCATTACTCATCACGTAGTTGGTAATACTTTTGTTTACTAATTATAATTACTTTAAAATACTAACTAAAATAATAATAGCTACTTCAAGTGCAAGATGTTAATTAAGTGACAAGACTATATTTGATAATTCTTTATATGAATTTTTTTAATTTTCCTCACACATCATAGTTACTTGAATTATCATTAATTCTAATCTCATACTTTTTAGACGCAATTTGTATGTTAGTAACGGTAAAACCACTTATTGGAGAAGAACTGCCACGACCCAAATCTCAACCCGTCGTGATGGTCCCTATCATGATACTAGACAAGCCGACAACTCATACATACTGGCACTTTCAAATTTATATTGTACTAAAATAGGTTTAAATAAGTAAATATCTCATAAAACTGGATGATAATGTCACAACTCAATACAGAAATTTCCAAAATCGGTATTCACTGAGTACATGAGTATCTACACAAATACATAGTCCAATACACTGTCTAAGAAAGTAGAACTGAATAAATACAACTCAGGGATGAGAGGAGAGTCAAGGTCTGCGGACACCAAGGAAGCTACCTCGATAATCTCCGAATGACTGAAAACTCTGAGAATAAGCAACCACCATGCCCGAAAATACATGGATATGCACACGAAGTGCAGGGTGTAGCGTGAGTACAACCAACTCAATAAGCAACCCGTCTAGCCTTTGGACTGAAAACATTGACGGGTCTCGCAGGTACAGTACAATTACAGAAATACAGTACAGAAATGTAGACATGCTTCTAAGTTTAACAGATAAAGCCCAAACAGGTACGATATGTCAAGTACAACTGAGATAAGAAATGATACATCTCGATATCTATATGTCAGTTATGTATGCCAACTGAAGTACAAAGCAGTGATGAAATCATATGCATACTCTCAGAGTATCAATCACTCAGTTCTCCCATTCACTCCTTCCTCACAGTCACTCATTCCTCACAGTCACTCCATCCTCACAGTCACTCAATCCTCCCAATCGCTCAGCACTTGCACTTGCACTCAATAGATGAAGATCGTAGAAGCGAGGGGTCAACTAGTTAGTGGTTATCGCAGAAGCAAAACGTTAGTCGTAGAAGAGACTCCGCAAAAGCGGCTGGGATGTCATAAATGCGACGAAGACTAGGCAGAACAGTATTAAATTGAGGCTTTTGGTTCTTTTATCATATTTTGAGATTTGGGGCTCGGATTGAGGCGGGCTTTGAAGCGATTTCCATTATGTGGATTGGGGTAAGTGTTCTACACTCGATTTTAATTATATTTCACAAATCTATCTTCATTTTTGGGAATTGGTTGATGAATTTTAAAGAGGCAATTTGAGGGTTTTGTCTAAAATTTCATAAAGCGAATTTTTGAGTTTTGAGCATAGATTCGGAGTCGGATTTGAATGAAACTAGAATGGTTGACTCGTAAGTGAATGGGGTCGTCGGATTTATAAGTTTTGTCGAGTTCCGAGGCACGGACCCAGGTTGAACTTTTGGGTTATTTTGGGCTTTTGACTAAAGATTCAACCTTTATCGATTGGGTTTGTTTCTTTTGGCATTATTTGATGTATTGAGTTGCTTTTGACTAGTTTCGAGCCGTTCGGAGGTTGGTACACGCGGTTTGGCATTTTTAGAGCATTGCTTGGCTTGCTCGGTATTGGATATGGGTTGTTCGAGGTAAATAACACTTCTAAACTTAGTGCTAAGGGTATAAACCCCTGAATATACGTGATATGTGATTGGTGTTGAGGTGACGAACATGTTAGGTGATGGGCGTGTGGGCGTGCACCGTATGGATTGTGACTCGGTTATTTTTGTGGTACTGTGTAGTTACTTAATCTTATTTGTATCTATGAAGTCTTTACGTGCTAGAGTAATTGATTTGTAATCCATGTTAGAGACCATGTCTAGGCTATATGCTTATCCTGTTGCGACCCACTGAGGTCTTTTTTGCTGTTGAGTTATTTGCTTACATTGCAATTACATACTCAGTCATATGCATTCATTTGCATATCATATCTCAGTCTCTATTACCATTTATTGATACATCACCATCATCATTTTGGGCTGATTTTCATGACATTGTGAGCCCGAGAGACTGAAGAGACTGGTGACTGAGTGAGGTCAAGGGCCTGATGGTGAGGATATTGATGGGATCGGGCTACACGCCACTGTAGGTATTATTGATTTATGATGGATCGAGCTGCACGCCGCAGCAGGTATTATTGATTTATGATGGGATCGGGCTGCACGCTGCAGCAGGTATTATTGATTTATGATGGGATCCGGCTGCACGCAGCAACATATTTTATTGATTTATGCCACCGATTGGCTTGTTATAGAGCTTGGGCTGAAGGAGCCCCTTCGGAGTCTGTACACCCCCAGTGAGCGCAGGTACATATTGAATGCGAGTGCAAGTGCGAGTGCCGAGAGCGAGTGCTGAGTGATTGGGAGGACTGACTGACTGTGAGCACTGAGTGACTGTGAGGACTAAGTGACTGGGAGGACTGAGTGAATTGATTCTCTGAGAGTATACATATGTTTTTATCACTAAGTTGCATTGCATTCGACATGCACACTTGATATATAGGCATAGAGATGCATTTTTCTCATGTTGTACGATATTGCATCATTCATGACTTCATATACTCATTGCATGTAGGCATAGAGATGTATTTTCCTCCTGCCATTTGAAAATGAAACATTTACCTGTTGAATGTTCTGGGAAAAATCATAGTTTTACAAACGTGCTCATATTTTGGTGATTTCGGTAAAAGGTTTGGGTTTTCACCGATATACTTGAAAAATATGCCTATTTTTCAGAACTGTGAACGAGCTGAGCAACATATCTCTTAGTTACTTCTTTTATCACTTTTATTATGTTGTTATGAACCGTTATTGGCTATTGGTGTTGGACTCCGACCTTTGTTCCAGCTCCTCACTACTTTCAACCTAAGGTTACATTTGTTACTTATTGAGTACATGGGTTCGGTCGTACTCATACTATACTTCTGCACATTGTATGAGGATGTTGGATGTTGATGTTGCAGTGCACGACGGGAGCTGGATTTGAAGATGTACCTGTGTTACGGTCATAGTTGCCTCTTAATCTTGGTAGCTTTAGAATTTTAATTTGTTCGTGTATATTTCAAACAGATGATGTACTTTATTTCATACCAGCTTTGTAAAATTCTAAATCTTAGAAGCTCATTATTTGTACTACCAGTCCTTGAAAAATTCTTATATTAAAGCGGTGTGTTATCATTTCTTTTCTTAATAAATCTCATTAAATTGGATAGTTGTTAATTTGGCTTACCTGACGAGTTGGGATAGGTGCCATCACGACTAGTTGGATTTTGAGTCATGACACTTAAACTCCGCTCCATCGCTTCTGCGGCCCCAATCCCGCTTCTGCGGGCTCGCTCCTGCACAACAAGGTTCGCTTCTACGAACTACCCTTTCCAGTTCACCCTCCGCTCTGCGGCGCCACACAGGCATCTGCGGGCTCGCAGATGCAGCATTTCCCTCGCACCTGCGGCCCATCAGCAGCCCAGTCAACCTCGCTTCTGCGACGCCATCCCCGCACCTGCGACCATGACCCGTACAGCTACGATCACACCAGTCCAGCACCCACTAGCTATTTCTCAAGTCCAAAATTCGATCTGCTAATCCTCCGAGATCAACCCGCGGCCCCCGAGACCTCAACCAATTATACCAACAAGTCCTAAAACATCATGCAAACTCGCTCAAAGCGTCAAATCACTTCAAACAACGCTAAAATCATGAATCGCGCATCGATTCAAGCCTAATGAACTTATGAACTTTTAACTTCTACATTCGATGTCGAAATTTATCAAATCAAGTCTGATTGACCTCAAATTTTGCACACAAGTCATAAATGACATAACAGACCTACTCCAACTTTCGAAACCAAAATTCGAGCCTGGTAACCACAAAGTCAACTCTCAGTCAAACTTCTCAATTTTCAAAACTTTTAATTTTTTAACTTTCGCCATTTTACGCCTAAATCAACTACGGGCCTCCAAATCGCTATCCAACCAAACTCATAAGTCCAAATTACCTTACAAAGCTATCGAAACCATCAAAACTCCATTCCGAAGTTGTTTACACATAAGTCAATATCCGGTCAACCTTTCCAACTTAAGCTTCCAACCTTGAGACTAAGTGTCTCAGCTCCTTCCGAAACATTCCCAGAACCGAATCGACAACCCCGACAAATCACATAATGATAATTGATCATAAAATAAATAGTAAATAGGAAAATATAGATACAACACTCAAAACGACCGACTGTATCATTACAAAAACGAAGCAAGATAATAGAGATAATAGTTACAAATGAAAGGTAAGTTAAAATTAATAAATTTTAATAAAAAATTATCATTGACGTACTAGGATAAGTTAATGAAACTTATGCAATTTGTAATCTTAAATATTAGTCTGATCAATATAAATGTTAATTTATCATGAGAAAATCTTTGCCGAAAAGATGGTGAAATTTTTAAAAAAGTGAAAGATGCTAAACCGGTCAATGACATGTAAAAATTATAAAGGGACTATCTGCTACCAAGCATACTTTTATCTTAAGAATTCAAATGTCTTCCCCCCTNCCCCCCCCCCCCAAAAAAAAAAGAAAAAAAAGTGAAGGATATTCTTTCAAATCCGTTCGAAAATAATTTAGCGTATGTTTATATTTTGTGATGATGATGAATAAACACTTGGTCAAACAATTTCTAATTAGATCGTATCTACTACAACATGTTTTCTTACATGGTCAGTTGTTTGTTGCACTTCCAAGAGGGATATCAATGTCAATGAAGAGTCTGAGTCATGATAGAGCAATCAAAATAGATAAAATGAATATCGTCTATAAAGAAGTATTAGGTAAGATACACTTTACTATATTTTGTGGCTTATAAAATAAAATAAAAAAAGTAAAAATTCATATTTATCTAATTAAACTCTGATTGTCTGATCTTCTTATGTTTAGAGGATATCCAATCATCTTGATATCAACAAACAAGCTACTACATGTTGATCCGCATTTATTATTTACAGAAATTTATCTAACGGCTCTATCTTTGGTAATTCTTTATATATGAATTTATTAATTATGTTTGTACATGTTTGCGCTTATTTTAGTGTCATGCTTTTCAGAAATAGTTTGTATTTTTTGTAACAATAAAACCATATTTTGGAAAAAGGCGAAGTAGAATAAGAGAGATAATAGTTACAAATAAAAGATGAAGTTATTAGTACACAAGTTCATGACAAGTGTTCATTTTATGTCCTATATAGATGAAATATAATGTAATATATGCAGCTTGTGAAATATAAGTATGATTATTGATTGTTCATCTTCGTAAGTTTAGACGATTCAATTATTTTGTCCTCAATAAACAAATCATGAATCCACATTGATCATTCACATGTATACTTAATTCTTTCATGTACTTATATACTCAAAAGCCTTATTTCAATAGTAATGATGATATTATTATATAAAATCAAGTGCCACAGGATTCGGCATACACGTGCAACGCACGTGTCGAGAAACTAGTTATATTGAAAGCACGAAAGCCCTTAGCGAAATGTTATTTTCCTTTTTTACCCTGTAAAAAGAGAGTTCATATTGGATAAGATAGTAATTTATTTATTTCCTTAATATTTAAAAATAGTTATTTAATGAATTTCCTAATATTTAGGAATTAAAGGAATTCTAAATGATAAATACTTTAGGATTTTAAAATATTCTTTAGTGTTTAACTACTTAAGATATGATGGATGTAACGATCCAGCCGGTTGTTTTGAGTATTTAGCTCCCAATCCCCTATTTATTGCCTCCTCTGGTTATATTGTGGATGTGACTTGTCGAGTGCTTGGTTTCGGGTTCAGGAAAGTTTCCGAGTGAAATGAAACATATAGTCCCTAAGTTGGAGATTTAAGTTGCTAGAGTTGACCATAGTTTCACTTTTGTGAAGACGACTCCGGAATGGAGTTTTGGCGATTTTCCTAATAGCTCTGTATGGTGACTTAGACTTAGGAGCGCGACCAGATGTGGCTTTGGAGGTGCGTAGGTCGTTTCGGCGTGAATTGGCGAAGTTAGGAAAATTAATATTTGGAAGATTTGAGAGGTTTGACCAGGAGTTGACTTTATTGATATCGAGGTCGGACACCGATTTCAGAAGTTGGAATAGGTCTGTAATGTCGCTTATGACTTGTGTGAAAAATTTGAGGTCAATCGGAGTTGTTTTGGTATGAATCGACATTGGTTTTGGAATTCAGAAGTTCATCGTTCATAGGCTTGAATTTAGATTGCGTTCGTAGAATCGATGTTGTTTGATTTGATTTTTGGCCTCGAGTAGGTCCGTTATGTGTTTTGGGACTTGTTGGTATATTCGAACGGGGCCTCAGGGGCCTCAGGGGTGAAATGGATTGAATTCGGATCAAATTTGGACTTGTTGGATTGCTGAAGTTTCCAGCTTCTGGTGTCATCACACCTGCGGAGGGACAGGCTGCAGGTACGGACTCGCAAAAGCGAGCATTTGGTCACAAAAGCGAGGCTGGCCTTGCCCAGCTGGGATTGAAGGTGCGAGGAGGTTTTAGCATCTGCGAGTCTACAGATGCGTTGAAGTGTTCGCAAATGCAGAAGGGGTCAAGTTTGGTCGGTCGTCATAGAAGTGGAGAATTACCGCAGGAGCGCATACGCAGGTGCCAGACTTTGTCCGCAGAAGCGGAATCCCCTGAGCTTAAGTGGAATCCGCACCTGCAAGAGTTTTTCCGCAGGTGCGGCATTGTAGATGGGATGGAAGGTTCGCAGAAGCGAATTTGCTAGGCAGAAAAGAGGGATTTTCGAGGGTTTGATTCATAATTCATTTTTGGACTTAGAGAGCTCGGTGGGAGGCGATTTTTCGAGGGTTTTTCAGAGAGCTCATTGGGGTAAGGAATCCTAACTTGGTTTTGGTTAATTTACATGAATCTATTGATAACTTCATCATTTAATTAGTGATTGGAGTTGGAAAATTGGAGGAAAATGTGTGAACTTCTTAGGCTAAAATTTTAGGAATTGAAAGGCTATTTGAGTAATTCTTGTATGGCTGGACTCATTATCGAATGGGTGTTCAAATTTTATAATTTTGGTCGCGTTCCGAGTCGCGGGCCTGAGTTGACCTTTTTGGGTTGACTTTTTTATTCTTTGCAAGGATCGTAATTTCATTGTTTGAATTAGTCTTCTGTAATTATATTTATAGTATGAAAATGTATTGGCTAGATTCGAGATATTCGGAGTATGATAATCGAGGGAAGGGCCTACTAGTGGATTGATTTAGCATAATCTGAGGTAAGAGACTTGCCCAACCTTGTGTGGAGGAATTACCCCTTACGATTGGTGTTGCTGTGAAAGCTGTGGCGTATGAAAGCCGTGTATGCAAGGTGACGAGTGTGTACACGGGCTAAATGTGGAAATTACCGATTTTAACTAAGAAAATTCCTTTCTTGCCTTAATTGAGTTATCTTAACATGTTATCATCATCATCATTAGTATAATTTCACATGCTCTATTTGTCTTATCTCTTACCTGCTATTTGCTCTACATGTTTAGTTGAAGCTCTCGTTTCCTTATTCTCCGTATTCATTACTTAATGGTGGAACTCTTTACTTGAAGTTGTTATTCTTGGAAATATCTAGTTGTTGCAATTGGTATTGAGTTACAAAGGTCGTAATTCCTATTGAGGCAAAGTGTTAAGTTGTGAAATATCATTCTATTGAGTTATTCACTTCCCGTTGTTATTGTTGAGACTTTGTGTACATTGTGGTTGAGTCGTGGGCTCCTTATTGTGAACTTCTATTATTGTTTGGTTTCTCTGGCAAGTTGTGATATTAGGCACTTGAGGTGCGATCTGTGATATGTTGTGATATTGATACGCATACGGTGGTGTAAGGTGTTGGGGTTAAAACGCATGTGATAAGATAAAGTGGGCTAGATATGCGTGGCTAGTAAGGGAACTACTAGAAGTCATACGGTATGATAAGGTGGGCTAAAACGCGGGATGCTATTTCGGAAAAATGATTTTCAAAACTTAATGTAAAGGCTCCCACGGTGATATAAGAAAAGATTGTGAGTTATTCTTATGATTTGGGACTATGAGGCGGTGCCTCGGTAGTTACCCTTGTTGATATTTGATATGTTTCTATACTTGTCTTTGGTTGTTTGTTTTCTTTACATGTAAATCCTTGTTTTCTTCCGTGATGTATTTTTTAGTCTTTATTCTGTGCAGTTACATTTTAGCATACTCCTTGTTTCATTTCCATTGTCATTATTATTGTATTGCTAAATCTTTCGTGCTCATTCTTATTATTTCCAGTAGGGCCTTGACCTGACCTCGTCACTACTCTACCGAGGTTAGGCTTGGCACTTACTGGGTAATGTTGTGGTGTACTCATGCTACATTTCTGCATATTGTTTTGTGCAGATCCAGGTACATCTTATCAGTCCCGGCACCAGTGAGCTGAGTTTGCATTTTGGAGACTGCAAGGTACACCTGCCCGCGTCTGGAGGCTCTGAGTCACTTTCTATCCATTTCTATATTTTCCTTCTTTACTAGATACAGTTGTATAAGGATGACCTGATATTGGCATAGAGCTTGTGACTTGTATTTCGCCGGGTTTTAGGGATTATATATATACTGATTTGTAGAGATTTTCCTTATGCTAGTTGTTGTATCTTGAGCCTTTGATTATTATTATGGTTATCTCTGCATAAATATCAGGCTTACCTAGTCTTATAGACTAGGTACCGTCACGGCATCCTACGGAGGGAAATTGGGGTCGTGTCAAGTTGGTATCGGAGCTCTACGCTCATAGGTATTATGAGTCACAAGCAAGCTTAGTAGAGTCTCGTGGATCTGTACGGAGACGTCTGTACTTATCTTCGGGAGGCTATGGAACTGTTAGGAAATGTTTTACTTCTTTGATTCCTTATCTTGCGAATTTGTTGACTTCGGATTTCTAAATCTCTGTCTTTCTATTCTCTCACGGATGGTGAGGACACGCACATCTAGATCTGATGACCAGACACTCACGCCCCTGCTAGAGCAGCGAGAGGCCAGGGTCAGGGTAAAGGCATAGGACGTTCACATGGTGCAGCTAGAGCACCTGCACGAGCTGCTACAGAAGAGCCACCAGTAACTCCCCCCGCCCGTACCCCAGAGCAACAGGTCCAGGTTGACCAGGTTCTAGAGGTCATACTAGTGTAGCCGGTCGCCCCAGCTCAGCCCGAGGTTAGGGCAGCAGCTTTTGAGGGGGAGCAGTTCAGGCTTGAGAGGTACAAGAAATACCCCCTCTTACTTTCAGCGGTTTGGCTTCAGAGGATGCCTAGGGTTTTCTTGAGGAGTGCCACTGTATCCTCCGTACTATGGGTATTGTGGAGTCGAGTGGGGTTGGGGTTGTTTTTACTACTTTCCAGCTTAAGGGACCGGCTTATTAGTGATGGCGAGTGTATGAGTTGGGTAGTCCGGCCGAGGCAGCGGCACTCACCTGGGATCAGTTCTCAGAGATATTCTTGAGGGAGTTTGTGCCCTAGAGTCTTAGGAATGCATGGCGCGCAGAGTTTGAGCAGTTGCGCTAGGGTTCTATGACCGTATCGGAGTGTGCAGTCCAGTTCAATGATTTTTGCAAGCATGCACCAACCTTGGTTGCTATTGTCAAAGAGCGAGTACGTCGGTTTATCGAGGGGCTCAACCCCCGTATCAGATTCAGCATGGCCCAAAAGTTGGAATGGACATCCCAAACTAGCAATTAGTGGAGATCGCTAGGAGATTGGAGGGTATGTGGGCTCGGGATAGAGAGGAGAGGGAGGCCAAGAGGCCTTAAGAGGCTGGCACATATATTGGTGCCCGTGCCTCAGTTGTAGCCCTTCATGGTAGGGTCTATGTGAGCCGCACTGTTCATTCAGTACTTCCAACTTCCAGCGGTATTCCAGCCACTCCAAGGCCTCAGGTTCCCCATTATACACCGCTACTGTCTAGTGCACCTCCTGCACGGGGTGCTTTCAACGGTTAGTCCAGCCGATCAGGCCCGAGCCAGTTCCAGCAGCCACGTCCTTTAAGGGCTTGTTTTGAGTGTGGTGACACTCATCATATGGTGAGGGATTGCCCCAGACTCAAGAGGGGTGCACTTCCACAGACTATTCAGGCCCCACGTATTCTACAGGGCCCTCATGCTTCTCAAGCCATGGTTACCGCACCAGTTGCCACTCACCTGCACAGCCAGCTAGGGGTGGAGGTCTGGCAGGTAGAGGTCGCCCTAGAGAGGGAGGCCAGGCCAGATATGATGCTCTTCCTGCTAGGACGGAGGCAGTTGCATCCGACTCAATAATCATAGGTATTGCTCCAATTTGTCATAGAGATGCATCAGTCTTATTTGATCCAAGCTCCATTTATTCCTATGTATCATCTTATTTTGCTCCATATTTGGGTATATCCCGTGATTCTTTGAGTTCTCCTATCTATGTGTCCACGCCTGTGGGAGATTCCCTTGTCGTTGATCGTGTGTATCGGTCATGTTTAGTTTTTCTTGGTGGTTTTGAGACTAGAGCCCCGATCTATTTTTGCTCGGTATGGTAGATTTTGATGTTATATTAGGTATGGACTGGTTGTCACCTTATCATGCTATCCTTGATTGTCACACCAAGACAGTGACGTTGGTTATGCTACGTTTGTCACGATTAGAATGGAGAGGTACTTTAGATTATGTTCCTAGCAGGATAGTGTCTTTCCTTAAGGCACAATAGATGGTCGGAAAGGGGAACTAATGCGGATCTAGCATATGTGAGAGATGTCAGTGTTGATACTCCTACTGTTGAGTCAGTTCGGTAGTGAGGGATTATCCAGATATATTTCCGACGAATCTTCCAGGCATGTCTCCGATAGGGATATCGATTTTGGTATTGATTTGTTACCGATCACTCAGCCCATTTTTATTCCATCATATCGTATGGCCCCAGCAAAGTTGAAGGAGTTAAAGGAGCAGTTGCAGGAGTTGCTTGATAATGGTTTCATTCGGCCCAGTGTATCACCTTGGGGTGCTCCGGTCTTGTTTGTAAAGAAGAAGGATGGTTCAATGCGCATGTGTATTGATTATCGCCAGTTGAACAAGGTTACAGTGAAGAACAGTACCCATTGCCACGTATTGATGACCTATTTGATCAGCTATAGGGTGCCAGAGTGTTCTCCAAGATTGACTTGCAGTCAGGCTATCATCAGTTGAAATTCGGGAGCCAGATATCTAGAAGACTGCCTTAAGGACTCAGTATGGTCATTAGTTTCTTGTGATCTCATTTGGGCTAACCATCGCCCAGCAGCATTTATGCACCTAATGAATAGTGTATTCAGCCTTATCTTGATTTATTTGTCATTGTGTTTATTGATGA
Organism: Nicotiana obtusifolia; assembly: GCA_002018475.1. Classification (NCBI taxonomy): domain Eukaryota; kingdom Viridiplantae; phylum Streptophyta; class Magnoliopsida; order Solanales; family Solanaceae; genus Nicotiana; species Nicotiana obtusifolia. The sequence continues at coordinate 116,445 of MCJB01004324.1, forward strand.
CATCTTGGTGTACTCCCGCAGTTGGGAAGATCATGAGCATCACTTGAGGATTGTGCTCCAGACCTTGAGAGAGAAGAAGCTATATGCAAAGTTCTCAAAGTGCAAATTCTAGCTCGATTCAGTGGCATTTTTGGGTCATGTAGTGTCTAGTGAGGAGATCTAGGTAGACCAGAAGAAGATAAAAGCAGTGTAGAGTTGGCCCAGACCGTCTTCAGCTACTGAGATCCCAGAGTTTTATTGGTTTGGCAGGATATTACCGTCGATTCATAGAGGGTTTCTCATCTATTGCTGCACCTATGATCAGATTAACGTAGAAGGGTGCTCCGTTCAGGTGGAACGAGGAGTTTGAGGAGAGCTTTCAAATGCTCAAGACAACTTAGACAATAGCCCTAGTGTTGGTGTTGCCTACGGGCTCGGGGTCTTATACTGTGTACTGTGATGCTCGCGAATTGGTCTCGGCGCAGTATTGATGCAGGACGGTAGGGTGATTGCCTACGCGTCTAGAGAGTTGAAGGTACATGAGAATAACTATTTTGTCCACGACCTTGAGTTAGCAGCTATTGTTCATGCCTTGATGATTTTGCGGCACTATTTGTACGGTGTCCCTTGTGAGGTCTATACCGGCCACCAGAGTCTACAGTATCTGTTCAAACAGAAGGATCTTAACTTGCGGCAGCGGAGGTGGTTAGAGTTGCTTAAGGACTATGATATCTCCATTCTATATTATCCCGGGAAAGCCAATGTGGTGGCCGATGCCTTGAGTCACAAGGTGAAGAGCTTGGGCAGTTTAGCATATCTACCGACAGCAGAGAGTATTGGATGTTCAGGCCTTGGCCAACCAGTTTGTTAGATTAGATGTTTTGGAGCCGAGTCGAGTTTTGGCTTGTGTGGTTTATCGGTCTTCTCTATATGATCGCATCAGAGAGCGTCAGTATGACAACCCTCATCTACTTGTCCTCAAGGACATGGTTCAGCACGGCTATGCTAAGGAGGTCACTATTGGGGATGACGGTGTGTTACGGATGCAAGGCAGGCTATGTGTGCCCAATGTATGCAAGGCAGGCTATGTGTGCCCAATGTAGATGGCTTGCGTAAGTTGATTCTCCAGGAGGCTCACAGTTTTGGGTTCTCCATTCATCCGGTGCCACAAAGATGTATCATGACTTGAGGTAACACTACTGGTGGAGGTGGATGAAGAAGGACAGTGGAGTATGTAGCTCGGTGCTAAACTGTCAGTAGGTGAAGTATGAGCATCAGCGGCCAGGTGGATTGCTTTAAAGGCTAGAGGTTTTCGAGTGAAAATGGGAGCGGGGTACTATGGATTTTGTTGTTGGGCTCCCACGGACTCAGAGGAAGTTCGATGCAGTTTGGGTGATTGTAGATAGATTTACCAAGTCGGCTCATTTCATTCCAGTGGTGACTACTTATTCTTCAGAGCAGCTGGCTCAAGTTTATATTCACGAGATTGTCAGACTTCATGGTGTGCCGGTATCCATCATCTCTGACCGGGGTACGCAGTTTACATCGCGGTTCTGGAGGGTCGTACAGCATGAGTTAGGCACGCGAGTGGAGTTGAGTACAGCATCTCACCCTCAGACGGACAGACAGTCCGAGCGCACTATTCAAATATTAAAGGATACGCTTCGTGCGTGTATGATGGAGTTCGGGGGTTCTTAGGATCAGTTCTTGCCGCTCGCGGAGTTTGCCTACAACAATAGTTACTAGTCGAGCATTCAGATGGCTCCGTGTGAGGCTTTGTATGGGAGGCGGTGACGGTCTCTGGTGGGTTGGTTTGAGCCGGGTGAGGCTAGGCTATTGGGTACTGACTTGGTTCATGATACTTTGGAAAAGGTTAAATTAATTCAAGATCAACTTCACATAGCCCAATCTAGACAAAAGAGTTATGCGGATGAGAAGGTTCGCGACGTTGCATTCATTGTTGGGGTGCGGGTCTTGCTCCGGGTTTCGCCCATGAAGGGAACAATGAGGTTTGGAAAGAAGGGCAAGTTGAGCCCTAGGTATATCGGGCCTTTTGAGATTCTTGAGAGGATTGGAGAGATGGCCTACAAGCTTGCACTGCCACCTAGACTAGCTGCAGTTTATCCAGTATTACATGTTTCTATGCTCCGGAAGTATCACGGTGATCCGTCTCATGTGTTGGATTTCAGCTCAGTCCAGTTGGACAAGGATTTGTCCTATGTTAAGAAGCCGGTGGCCATTTTGGACAGGCAGGTCCGAAAGTTGAGGTCGAAGAATATTGCTTTAGTGAAGATTCAGTGGAGGGATCAAACCAGTTGAGGAGGCGACTTGGGAGACCGAGCATGATATGTGTAACCGTTATCCTCATCTTTTGAACACTTCAGGTATGTCTCTATACTCGTTCAAGGACGACCATTTGTTTTAAGAGGGGGGGATGTAAAGACCTGGCCAGTTGTTTTGAGCATTTTATCCCCGATCCCTTATTTATTTCCCCTTCTGTGTTATATTGTGGTTATGCGACTTGTCAGGGTGCTTGGTTTTGGGTTCGGGAAAGTTTTGGAGTGAAATGGCACACATAGTCCCTAAGTTGGAGGTTTAAGTTATTAGAGTTGACCGTAGTTTGACTTTATGAAGATGACTTCGGAATAGAGTTTTGGGGATTCCAGTAGCTTTGTATGGTGATTTTAGACTTAGGAGTGTGACTGGATGTGGATTTGGAGGTCCATAGGTCGTTCCGGCGTGAATTGGTGAAGTTAGGAAAATTAAGGTTTGCAAGATTTGGGAAGTTTGATTGGGAGTTGACTTTATTGATATCGGGGTTAGGTCCCGATTCCGAAAGTTGAAATAGGTCTGTAATGTTGTTTATGACTTGTGTGCAAAATTTGAGGTCAATCGGAGTTGTTTTGGTATGAATCGCCATTGGTTTCGGAATTCGAAAGTTCATAGTTCATAGGCTTGAATTTGGGTTGCGATTTGTAGAAACGATGTTGCTTGATGTTATTTTTGGCCTCGAGGAGGTCCATTATGTGTTTTGGTACTTGTTGGTATATTCGGACGGGGTTTCGGGGGCCTCGGGGGTGAAACGGATTGAATTCGGATCAAATTCGAACTTGTTGGATTGCTGAAGTTTCCAACTTCTAGTGTCATCGCACCTGCGGAGGGACTAGCCGCAGGTGTGGACTCGCAAAAGCGAGCATTTGGTCGTAGAAGCGAGGCTAGCCTTGCCTAGCTCGGATCGCAGGTGCTTGGGGGTTTCCATCTGCGAGTCCGCAGATGTGGAAGGGGTCAAGTTAGGTCAGTCGTCACAGAAGCGGAGAATTTCCATAGGAGCGCACACGCAGGTGCGAGAATTTGTCCGCAGAAGAGGAATCCCCTGAGCTTAAGTGGAATCCGCACCTGTGATAGTTTTTCCGCAGGTGCAGCATTGCAGAGGCGATTGAAGGTTCGCAGAAGCGAATTCGCTGGGCAGAAAAGAGGGATTTTTTAGGGTTTGATTCATAATCCATTTTTGGACTTAGAGAGCTTGGTGGAAGGCGATTTTTCAAGCGTTTTTCATAGAGATCATTGGGGTAAGGAATCCTACCTTAGTTTTGGTTAATTTACATGAATCTATTGATAATTTCATCATTTAATTAGTATTTGGAGTTGGAATATTGGGGGAAAACGTGTGAAACTTCTTAGGCTAAAATTTCGAGAATTGAAAGGCGATTTGAAGTCGGATTTGAGTAATTCTTGTATAGTTGGACTCGTTATCGAATGGGTGTTCGGATTTCATAATTTTGGTAGGGTTCCGAGATGCGGGTCGGGGTTAACCTTTTGGGTTGACTCTTTAATGCTTTGAAAGGATCATAATTTCATTGTTTGAATTAGTTTCCTATAGTTATATGTATAGTATGAAATTGTTTTGGCTAGATTCAAGCAGTTCGGAGTTGGATAATCGAGGGAAGGGCCTACTAGTGGATTAATTTAGCGTGATCTGAGGTAAGTAACATGCCTAACCTTGTGTGGGAGAATTAGGCCTTAGGATTGGTGTAGTTGTGATAACTGTGACGTGTGAAAGCCATATACGCAAGGTGACGAGTATGTACACGGGCTAAATGGGAAAATTATCGGTTTTAACTACGTAGATTACTTTCTTGCTTTAATTGAGTCATCTTAATATGTTATCCTCCTCATCATTAGTATAATTTCACATGCTCTATTTGTCTTATCTCTTACCTGTTATTTCCTCTACATGTTTAGTTGAAGCTCTTGTTTCCTTATTTTCCATATTTATTACTTAATTCTTGAACTTTTTACTTGAAGTTGTTATTCTTGAAAATATCTGGTTGTTGAAATTGGTATTGAGTTACAAAAGCTGTAATTCCTATTGTGGCAAAATGTTAAGTTGTGAAATATCATTCTATTGAGTTATTCACTTTGGGTTGTTATTATTGAGACTTTGTGTACATTGTAGTTGAGCCGTGGGCTCCTTATTGTGAAATTCTGTTATTGTTTGGTTTCTCTAGCAAGTTGTGATATTGGGTATTTAAGGTGCGATCTGTGATATGTTGTGATATTGATACGCATGCGGTGGTATAAGGTTTTGGTGTTGAAACGCATGCGGCGAAATAAGGTGGACTTGATACGCAAGGCTAGTAGGTGAACTACTAGAAGTCATGCGGTGCGATAAGGTGGGCTAAAACGTGGGATGCTATTTCATGAAAATAATTTCGAAACTAAATGTAAAGGCTCCCACGATGATGTAAGGAAAGATCGTGAGTTATTCTTATGATTAGGGACTACGAGGCGGTACCTCGGTAGTGACTCTTTGATATTTGATTTGTTGCTGTACTTATCTTTGGTTGTTTGTTTCCTTAACAAGTAAATCCTATTTTCTTCCATGATGTATTATTTATCTTTATTTTGTGCAGTCACATTTTGGCATACTCCTTACTTGTTTCATTTCCATTGTCATTATTATTATATTGCTAAATCTTTCGTCCTGTTTCTTATTATTTCCAATAGGGCCTTGACTTGACTTCGTCACTACTCTACCAACGTTAGGCTTGGAACTTACTAGGTACTGTTGTGGTGTATTCATGCTACGCCTCTGCACATCCTTTTGTGCAGATCCAGGTACATCTTATCAGCCCCGGCATCAGTGAGTTGAGTTCGCATTTTGGAGACTTCAAGGTACACCACCCGCATCCGCAGGCCCCGGAGTCACCTTCTATCCATTTTTATATTTTTCTTCTTTACTAGATACAGTTGTATAGGAATGACCTGATATTGGCATCGAGCTTGTGACTTGTATTTCGCGGGTTTTGGGCACTATGTATATACTGAGTTGTAGAGATTTTCCTTATGCTAATTGTTGTATCTTTAGCCTTTAATTATTATTTCGGTTATCTCTGCATAAATGTCAGCCTACTTAGTCTTAGAGACTAGGTGCCCTCACGACATCCTACGGAGGGAAATTGAGATCGTAACAATGGAGTACCACTTAAAATAATCCAAGCCTTTGTTTCTCTCATACACGTGACTTAAACCCACTATTATTTGAGGAGTAATCGACATAATTGTAGTATAGGGATTTTTTTTCAATGTTTAGGAGTTTAAAATTAATTAAACTTTTACCTAATATAATCAATTTTCTTATTTGAATGATATGGCATAACTATAACTCCTTTCATATTACTTTTGAATATAAGGTATTATACATCTGATTATATTATGTTGAACACATTTCCTATTAAAATGATATCTTTTCTTTCGTTGATTTGTTGTATAATATTTAAAAACTACATTTAATAATTAGGAGAAATGACTAACAAAATATTTTACTTTTTGAAAATAAGAATTTTATTAGATAAAATTATAATTACACTTAAATATTAACATTTAGAGTGTGCTAATATTAAGAATTTGAATCAACAAAAAACTTTAACGTTGAGAGTGAATAATTAGCAAAATAATCCCTTTTTTTTTTTAAATTCATCATATAAGTAAAACTATTTTTAAGTTGACAAACTCGTAAGGTTCAAAAATTTATTCCATAAGAAGAGAATTGCCGGTGACATCAAAACGTAGAGCAAAATAAGTTACAGTACAGTATTACAAGTCAAAGGTTAAAACGCAAACTTGAAAGATTGAGGATATAATTTCTAGACGATACGTAATGTATATAATTTGTAATTAATTATTTTCTTTCTCTTTAAAAGTACCTTAAATTATATTTTCAAAAAAAAAATACAACATCAGGGACATAAATTTTGATCATGATAGGGCAATCGAAGCTACAAAAAGAAACATATTCTAAGAATATTGTTTACCCTTAATTACGAGTAACAATTAAATTTATATGTGGTTTTAAGGATACGGTCGATGCCTGTCTCTGTTCGATCTTGGCTCTCGGTAAATATCTCTTTGAACCCTATCGTGAGTTCTGATGGGGTAAGTAGATCTCGAGGGGGCCCCAAGTTGATCGTCCTCGACCCTAATCTTTGATTGGTATCGCTTGTGTATATCTGCCCAAGTAGCAGCCGAATTTTCAATCAAGCTTTGCTAAGCTGTTGTGAAGCCGTTGAACTTCGAGCGTTGAGCCTTTGGGTGAAGGCCTGTATGGCCCAATCATCAGTGACCGGTGGTAGGTCCATCCGTTCCATCTGAAAGCGAGATACTAATTCCCTCAGCATCTCGTTGTCTCTTTGCCTAACTTTAAATAAGTCCGATTTTCGTGTCTCGACTTTGATGGCACCCACATGAGCTTTTACGAAGGTGTCCGCAAGCATGGCAAAAGAATCAATGGAATTCGGGGGCAAGTTGTGGTACCAAGTCATTACTCCCTTTGACAAGGTCACTCCGAATTTTTTTAAGAGAACGGACTCAATCTCATCATCTTCGAGATCATTTTCCTTTATGGCGCATGTGTATGCCATTACATGCTCATTTAGGTCAGATGTCCCGTTGTACTTGGGGATTTCCGGCATGCAAAACTTCTTTGGTATAGGTTTTGGAGCAGCGCTTGATGGGAAAGGTTTTTGCACGAATTCCTTCGAATCTAAGCCTTTCAACACCGGGGGTGCTCCGGGAATCTGATCCACCCTCGAATTATATGTTTCTACCTTTTTATCATTGGTTTCGATCTTCTTCTCGCCCGACTCGACTCACTTGGTCAGTTCTTCAAGCATCTTCATGATCCCGAGATTCGCTCCCGATCCGTTTTCGTTCGGTTCCGACGTGAATGTTTCGTTTCCGGGGATGACTTCTCGAGAAGGAGCGGATTCAACCCTATTCGAAACCTGATTCCGACTCTGCAACTGAGCGATGGCCGCTTGCTGGGCTTGTAACATGTCAAATATCATTTTGAGACTGATCCCGTCTCCCTCGTCATTTTGAGCTGTTGAGCGGTATTCTCTTTGAACACTGTTCGACGGGCCAGAAGTCTGGTCCACATCGATTGCCATTTGAGAATTGGTGTCGACTGGAATTTCATTATCGGGCATTACATTGTTGTTTTCGCCCTGGTGGTCAAACTTGCCATTGACGAACTGAGGCACAAATTGTGAGTGCTGATTGCGTTATAACCTAAAACCAAAAGATTCTGCAAAAAACAAGCGTAAAATAGTGTGTGTGACAGAAAATTGTATCAAACGTTCACTATTATCCTTAGCCCACGGTGGGCGCCAAACTGTTTACCCTTAGTTACGAGTAATAATTAAATTTATATGTGGTTTTAAGGATACGTGACTTGGTCTGATACAATTAAAGAATGAACGATAAATAAAGACTAAATTCAACAAGTAAGAGAGTAAGCAAACCACCAATATTGAATAACTCAGCTGTGGTGGAATCTTCTAAGATGAGCGAGAATGAAATTAGTATTGATAAAGAGAGTAGCTAAATATGCCAAACTTTGTATATTGATTGTGTGCTGAGGCTCCTCCTGGTATACTGGTCTATTCCTGTTCCCGTAATGGTTTTTGGCTCGGTCACTCAAAAACTCTCGAAGGTGCCCATTTTCGAGCAATCTTGCCATTTCTTCCCTTAACTGTCGACAGTCTTCTGTCTTATGTCCATGTGTGCCATGGTACTTACATATCAAGCTGGGGTCTCTCTTAGCTGGATCCGATTGCAGTGGTCGAGGCCACTTGGTATCCTTAATGCGACCGATGGCCGATACGAGGGTCGCCGAGTCGACGTTGAAGTTATATTCAAACAGTCGCGGTGCTTCTCGGTGACTGGCGCCTCTCTCGAAGTTATTTCATGCCAATGGTCCTCGGTTCCTTCCATTAAGATCGTTCCTCCTTTCCTGTCTCGGGGAACCTCGCCTTATTTGAACAGGATCTGTTCTATAGGCTCGTACCAGTGTATCCTGGAGACCGAAAGGCCATTCCAGTAAGGCGAGGTTCCCCGAGACAGGAAAGGAGGAACGATCTTAATGGAAGGAACCGAGGACCATTGGCATGAAATATTTATTTGAACAGGATCTGTTCTATTGGCTCGTACCAGTGTATCCTGGAGACCGAAAGGCCATTCCAGTAAGGCGGGATTCCCCGAGACAGGAAAGGAGGAACGATCTTTGTGAACACGTGATTTTTGCCGTACCCGAACTACCCTATAAAACTTTTTTTTATTAAATAATTTTTAAATTAAGTATTAGCCATTTTAGGAATTTTATTAGGTTTAATTACTCATTTGTTAATTAACTAATTCATGAAAATACTAAAAAATATCATGCATTACACTTAGGATCAAGGTGGCATTTTAAAATTAAGTTAGTAATTAATCATCTTACAAAATTGAAAATCACAAAATTACTACATTTTACAATTTTCTTTATTTTTAATTTTTCATTTTTCTTAGATTAAAGGGTTTTGTAGCTTTATAAATAGTATTTAAATTAATGTCACATTTTAGGTAAGATTAAGAGTTTAATTATTAAGTAATGTAATTATTAAAATTAAATAAAAAGGATTTTTTAAATCATGAAATTGGATTGGGTTGGAATTTAAACCAATTCAGCCTAAAACCAATTGGCCCAATTCCAATTAGACCATACTGGACCGGCCCAACTCCCCCCATCAGCCAAACTGATTTTACCCCTCTTATTTTTGATCTGGGCCGTCGATCTTCACAGATCCGACGGCCACGAATTAACCCCACCCCCATATAAAATATCCCATTCCAAACCCTAATCCATCTCCTCTTTTCCTCCACCCAAACACACCACCGCTGCAGCCTCACCATCTCTGCCGATTCACCGCCGGAAATCGTCCAAACTCGGACGAGTTGAAACCCCAACTCGTCCGTGGTCCCCCCCTTCTCCCCACGTACCCCAGCTCTAACAAACTCTGACAAAAAAAGATTTTTGCATTCGAGTGTTTCTTGCATTTAGGGACCATTTTCGGGTCGAATGGGGACCGTGGATCGATTCTCAGTCGATCCACGCCTTCCATCTGTCCCGATTTGGTTTCAAAAAAGAGATTTGGGAGATTTTCGGGGATTTTCTTTTTTTTTCTGTTTTTCGATTTTATTTTTCGGAGGTGGGAGGGGTTTTGGAAAAAGGGTTGGAGAAAGGGACTATATATATTCAAAGAAGGAGAAAAACAGAAGGAGATTCATAGAAAAGGGGGGAAGAAACAAAAAGAGAAAGAAGAAACAAAAAGAGAAAGGAGAAACGAAAGAGAAAAGAAGAAACGGAAACAGAGACAAAGAAAGAAGAAAAACAGTAAAAAAGGAAAACTGAAAAAGAAGAAGAAAAGAACAACAAAAAAAAAAGGGTCGGCTAATTTTTCGGAGGCACGAGAAGTTGTGATCGTTTGCTGCTAGTCGTCGTTACGGTCTCGCGTCGCGGCTTCTGATTTATCATTGTTGCTTCTTGAGAGGTTCGTTTCCTTTGTTTTTTTTTCTATCGATTAAGTATTGTCAATGTATGTTTATTTTCTCGACTTGAGATAGTAGTGTATTGCTATCGAAATCCTAGTTGATTTATTACTATTCGGATGCAATCCTTTGCTGAAATTTGCATTTGTTAACTGCCTCTATTGATTCCGGTTTAGCTATTGTTGTACTGCTAGAACATTTGAACTATTGTTGAGCTACTGTGTTTGAAAGCTGTATGTTAAAGCTTCTTTTGGTTACGCTCCTATTCTAAAATGATTTTCTTCACAATATACAAAGTTACATGTTGTTAGTGATTAAACAATATTAGCATAAAGTGTTAAGGAAGTGAACGACATAAACATAAATCGTGATTGATGGTTGTAACTAAGCTCTCCATCGGGTATTTGCATTAAAATGTTGCTGCCCTACTGTTGGAAATGGTTTTGAGGTTTCTGTGGCAATTAAGTGAACGTTAAATATATGCTATTCATCGGATAATCATTGACAAACAATCGATAATGCTTTCTGCCCATGTTCTAAAATGTTTGAATCTACTGCGTGCCTAAGATTACTGTTGGTGAATGACGGGCAGTGGGAGGGAATTTGAACATTAAGATTAAAAGGCTGAACTTATATTGTTGATTCATTTGCTTCAATAGCTAATCGGTAGTAGCATGCTAGGCTCGTTATCACTAAATTGAAATTCATGAATTAGAATTTGTTTTAATTAATCTCAAGTGTTTACTGTTTTCAACTCTCCAATAGACATGTATTCTCTTTATATTAAAGTTAAGTGGTAGTGGAATGACTTGTGAGGCTATAATTGATATGAATTTTTATGTGCTAATGGAAGAGGATTAAGAAGAAACTGGAAGTGATAAGAATCATTTTCCTTGTTTTCATTTAGTTTATTCCGTTTAGTTCATTCAATGGTTTGAAATTAAATACATATTTAATGGATTGTTTATTTCTATCTTTGTACGTTTTGTTGCGTTCATAAC
>MCJB01004332.1:0-12473 GCA_002018475.1 Nicotiana obtusifolia
TATATATATATATATATATATATATATTAAGTGGAAGTTTGATTTAATTTGTTAGAAGCGGTTTGTAAATCTTTAGAGGTACACAATTTCTTTTGTTTAGTGAACTTGTGATTAAAGGTTATAGGTGTTAGAATCGGTTAAGAATAGATCACAATAATAAAATTATTTCCCAAGACATCTAATTTTGGCTGCGTTGAATATTGAGAAACTAGTTGCTGGTGTGACTACTAATGGTCTTCTTCCAAATATCAGCCTAAGTGGGCATTCGGACATAAGAATTGTAAAAATATAAAAAAAAAAAAAATTTCAAGTGAATATGATATTTGAAAGTTAGAATTATGTTTGGACATGAATATAATTTTAATTTTTTTTTTTAAAATTTTTGTGAGTGATCTGAGCGAAAAATAGCTCTTTAGATTTTTTTAGATTTTCAAAAAAATCCAAAGTTCATCTTCAAGTGAAAAAGATACTCAAGGGTATAACAGGAAGGGTGAAATTCTTGCCTTAATGGGGCCTTTTGGCAGTGGGAAACAACCTTGTTAAAGATATTGGAAGGAAAAGATCACTCCTAACTAACCAGTCAAGTGAAAGGACCTCTGATCCGTTGAGCGAGAGACCTTTCACACGGGACTCCCGGATTACTATGATGCTACTGTACTGAGCCAAAGCTTCATGCCCTTCTAAAAAAGATTAATATAAGGTAAGATTTTAATTCTTTTACTTTTTATTTCATCGGATTGATAAAATCCAAAGAATGGGGAGGGTTTCGTATCTATCAATTCGATCAAATAGACTGAGCAATTGTCACCGTTTATAGATATTGAAATGAATGTCTTCGGTACCACTCTTTTAGAATGGTGAAAAGGTTACCTACACTATGATCCTCCTTATCTTACAGAGGTTTACTACGAGCCATACGCAGGGGGATACATATTGCCCAAATGGAACCTAAAAGATGGGATGGGTGATCCATAAGATCATCTGGCGAGGTTCATCCCTCAGCGTGGAATAATCTTTGAGGAGGGACAATTTTACATATTTCCGCCAAATCCTTCTATTATTAAGTACGACTGGTACCATTTCGATGTGTTTCAATTCTTTCGAACAAGAGAGGTGTCACGACCCGATATCCCAACCCGGTCGTGATGGCGCCTTTCATGAACACAAGGCCATCCAATTCAAACTAAACCTCATTTTAAACAGTTAAACAACGCGAAAATCATATAAGCAAAATTCACTACAGTTGTTTTCGGAAAACATGGCTAACCATCCTGACAACAGCCCGAAACTGGGGTGTCACAAAGTCATGAGCAACTAATGAAATCCTAATAACAAAACTTCTATTACAATATCTCTGGCACAATTAGTTGGAAAAATGTGGAACAACAAGATAAAAGAGATACGGGGCTGCGGACGCCAACAGCTACCTCATAGTCTCTGTGTCACCACTTTGACAGTCGTAGTCAATGCCTCGGAGCGAAATCAATAACGCCTGAATCTGCACACATGGTGCAGGGAGTAATGTGAGTACTTCCAACTCAGTGAGTAATATATATAAATAATGACTGAAAGTAAGGAAACACGTAGAGCACAAGGCAATGCATAATGAAGCAGTAAATCATTATTTGAAAACAGTAAGTCAGTAAGAAATTATTTAAAAATCTTCCCAGCTCTGGTTACCAGTTGCCATTGTTACCAACTGTAACCTACAGTTGTCATTGTTACCAACTGTAATATCTCTGGGTACCCTGCACTCACTGGGGGTGTACAGACTCCGGGAGGGGCCCCATACGGCCCAAGCGCAATATCATATCTCGTGGCGGCGTGCCACCCGATCCTTTTATATCATATTCTGTGGCGGCGTGCCACCCGATCCATTCATATCAAATCCCGTGGCGGCATGCCACCCAATCCATTTATATCATATCCATGGCGGCGTGCCACCCGATCCATTTATATCATATCCGTGGCGGCGTGCCACGCGATCCATTTATATTATATTCCGTGGCGGCGTGCCACCCGATCCACTCATATCAAATCTCGTGGCGGCGTGCCACCCAATCCATTTATATCATATCCATGGCGGCATGCCACCCGATCCATTTATATCATTTAAAATGTCATTTAAATCTCAAAATTGAGTAATTCGACCAAGATTAAGTCAAGAACACTTACCCGATGTTTTCCCTTGGAAATCTTCCAAGAATTGCCTCAACACTTGCTTCAACCCGAGCTCTATAGCTCCAACAATGTTCAAGATGGCCAAAACTCCTTCTCTTGAGAATTGGTTCAAGAAAATGTCCTTTGGATATAGTTCTAAGGTTGGTTTGCTGTGATTTTATGGTGTTTGGAGGTGTTTCTCTTCGTGGGTAACGGAAAAATGGGTTTTGCATGGAAAATAGGCACTGATTTCTATTTATAAAGGGGTCAAAAATCGAGACAAAACACCCCTGTCCGGCCCTATATGAGATCGCATATCTGTCGCATAACAGATATGCGGTCCGCATATTTGACTTAGCCATTGCAAATTGTTCCCTAGTCTTCATCGCAATTTCAATGTTAAGCAGGGTTTGCGGTTCGCATTTCAAGTATGCGATCGCATTCTTGACCGTATTTTTGACGTTAAATTTTGTCCAGGTTTCTGTCTCAGTTTGCGGTCTCGATGTCAGATATGCGGTCCGCATGTTAGATATGCGACCGTATTTTCTACCGCATTTCTGACATGAACCTTGCCCAGAAACCTGCCTGGGTTTGCAATTGCTTTGAGAGATATGCGGTCCGCATTTGAGAAATGCGACCGCATTCTCGACATCTGGTTTTCTGCAACTTTCTTTTCCAACGATGAATTAGTCTATTTAACCACCCAAAACTCACCCGAAGCCTCTGGAACCTCAACCAAACATGCCAAAATATTCCATAACATTATTCAAACTTGTTCCAACCTTCGGAGCGCGCAAAACAACCTCTCAACACCAATTTCACGTCGGATTCAAGCCTAAGAGTTCCAACATCTTCTAAGTCACTCTTTTGATCTAAACCCAACCAAACCACGTCCGAATGACCTGAAATTTTGCACACCAGTCCTTAATCACATATCGGAGTTACAGTGTCTTTCGGAATTCCATTCCGACCCTCGGATCAAAATCTCGCCTAACAACCGAAAATCGCCAAAATTCTAACTTCACCAATTCAAGCCTAACTCTACACAGGACCTGCAAAACCAATTCCGATCACACTCCTAAGTCATAAATCACCTCCCAAAGCTAACCGAAACATCGGAACTCACATCCGAGCTCTCTAACTCATAAGTCAACATCCGGTTGATTTTTCCAACTTAAACCTTCTTAAAAGAGACTAAGTATCTCATTTCTTACCAAACCCACTCCGAACGCAACTACTCAACTTGGTTACGTAAAACACAGATAATGAAACATAATGAGAGATAAAATGGAGAAGACGGAGCAGTAACCCACGAGACGACTGGCCGGGTCGTCACTTTCTCTCCCTCTTAAACAAACGTTCATCCTCGAACGAGTCAAGAAACATACCTGAAGTCTCAAATAGGTGAGGATATCTGCTCCGCATCTCCCGCTCGGTTTCCCAGGTAGCCTCCTCCACGGACCGACCTCTCCATTGAACTTTCACTGAAGCTATCTCCTTGGACCTCAACTTCCGAACCTGATGATCCAAAATCGCCACTGGCTCCACCTCATAAGTCAAATTATCATCCAACTGAATCGTGCTGAAGTCCAAAATATGAGACGGGTCTCCAATACACTTCCGGAGCATAGAGACATGAAATACTAGATGTACACTCGATAGACTGGGTGGCAAAGAAAGCTCATAATCCACCTCCCCGATTCTCCGAAGTACTTCAAACGGCCCAATGAACCGAGGACTCAATTTCCCTTTCTTCCCGAATCTCATAACACCTTTCATGGGAAAAACCTTCAGAAAGACCTTCTCGCCAACCATGTAGGACACATCTCGAACCTTCCTATCGGCATAACTCTTTTGCCTCGACTGTGCTGTACGGAGCTTCTCCTGGATTGTTTTCACCTTCTCTAAAGCATCCTGAACCAAGTCAGTCCCCAATAGCCTAGCTTCGCCGGGCTCGAACCAACCAACTAGAGATCTACACCGCCTCCCATACAAAGCCTCATACGGAGCCATTTGAATGCTTGACTGATAGTTGTTGTTATAAGCGAACTCTGCAAGAGGCAGAAACTCATCCCATGAGCCTCCGAAATCAATAGCGCATGCCCGTAACATGTCCTCCAATATCGGGATGGTACGCTCGGACTGCCCATCCGTTTGAGGATGAAATGCTGTGCTCAATTCGACCTGAGTACCCAATTCCCTCTGCACGGCTTTCCAGAACTGCGAAGTGAACTGAGTACCTCAATCTGAAATGATAGATACTGGAAGACCATGTAGCCAGACAATCTCTCGGATATAAATCCTTGCCAACAGTTCTGAAGAATAGGTAGTACACACAGGAATGAAGTGCGCGGACTTGGTCAGCCGATCCACAATCACTCAAATAGCATCGAACTTCTTCAAAGTCCGTGGGAGTCCAACAACAAAGTCCATAGTGATCCGCTCCCAGTTCCACTCGGGAATAGCTATCTGCTGAAGCAAACCACCCGGTTCCTGGTGTTCATATTTTACTTGTTGACAGTTGAGACACCAAGCTACAAATCCCACAATATCTTTCTTCATCCTTCTCCACCAATAATGTTGTTTCAAGTCCTGATACATCTTTGCGGCACCTGGATGAATGGAATACCATGAGCTATGGGCCTCCTCCAGAATCAACTCCCGAAGCCCATCCACATTGGGTACACAAATCCGGCCCTGCATCCTCAACACTCCATCATCGCCGATGGTCACGTCTTTAGCATCATTATGCTGGACTCTGTCCTTAGAGACAAGCAAATACGGATCGTCATACTGACGCTCCCTGATGTGATCATATAACGAGGACCGAGAAACCACGCAAGCCAACACCCGATTGGATTCCAGATGTCTAATCTCACAAACCTATTGGCCAAGGTCTGGACATTGACTGCGAGAGGTCTCTCCCCAATTGGAATGTATGCAAACTCCCCATACTCACTGCCTTTTGGCTCAAAGCATCGGCCACCACATTGGCCTTTCCCGGATGGTATAATATGGTGATATCATAATCCTTGAGCAATTCCAACCATCTCCGCTGCCTCAAATTAAGATCCTTTTGCTTGAACAAATGTTGAAGGCTACGATGATCAGTAAACACTTCACAAGATACGTCGTATAAGTAATGCCTCCAAATCTTTAAAGCATGAACTATGGCAGCCAGCTCCAAATCATGCATGGGGTAGTTCTTCTGATGAGGCTTCAACTGACGAGAAGCATAATCAATAACTCTACCCTCCTGCATTAGTACACAATCGATCCCAATTCTTGAGGCATCACAATATACGGTATACGAACCCGAGGCTGACGGTAGAACCAATACTGGAGCTGTGGTCAAGGCTGTCTTGAGCTTCTGAAAGCTCTCCTCACACTTGTCCGACCACACAAATGGAATACCCTTCTGAGTCAACTTGATCAAGGGCGACACAATGGATGAGAAACCCTGAACAAACCGGCGATAATAACCTGCCAACCCAAGAAAACTACGAATCTCTATGACTGAGGACGGTCTAGGCCAACTCTGGACCGCCTCTATCTTCTTTGGATCAACCTGAATACCCTCGCTAGACACCACGTGCCCCAAGAAAGCCACTGAATTGAGCCAAAACTCACACTTAGAGAATTTTGCATAAAGCTTCTCCTCCCTCAATCTCTGCAATACAACTCCCAAATGCTCTGCGTGCTCTTCCTGACTACGTGAGTACACCAGAATATCATCAATGAATACCACCACGAACGAATCCAGATAAGGCCTAAATACATTGTTCATTAACTGCATGAACGCTGTTGGGGCATTGGTTAGCCCGAAAGACATAACAAGAAACTCATAGTGGCCATATCTAGTCCAGAAAGCAGTCTTAAGAATATCTGCATCCCTGATCTTTAACTGGTGATATCCTGATCGGAGATCAATCTTAGAGAACACTCGTGCTCCCTGAAGTTGGTCAAATAAATCATCGATGCGAGGCAAAGGATATTTGTTCTTGATGTTACCTTGTTAAATTGCCTATAATCGATGCACATTCTCATCGTGCCATCCTTCTTTTTCACAAATAGAACCGGTGCACCCCAAGGTGACATACTAGGCCGAATGAACCCCTTATCTAGGAGTTCCTGAAGTTGCTCTTTCAACTCCTTCAACTCTACTGGTGCCATACGATAGGGTGGAATAGAGATGGGCTGAGTGCCCGGCACCAGGTCAATACCAAAATCAATATCCCTGTCCAGTGGCATGCCCGACAGGTCTGCAGGAAATACATCGGAAAAATCCCGCACAACTAACAGAATCGATGCTTGGAGTCTCAGCTCCAACATACCTCACAAACGCTAGGTATGCAAGGAAACCCTTCCCAACCATATGCTGGGCTTTTAAGTATGATATCACCCTACTAGGAATATATTCAGTCATGCCACGCCACTTGATCCGCGGCACACCCGGCATAGCCAAAGTAACTGTCTTAGCATGACAGTCTAAAATAGCACGACATGGAGATAGCCAATCCATGCCCAAAATGACATCAAAATCTACCATGCTTAGTAGCAATAGGTCCACTCGGGTCTGCAGACCCCCAATAGTTACTACACACAACCGGTACACACGGTCTACAACAACAGTGTCGTCCACCGGGGTAGACACATGAACAGGTAACGCAAGAAACTCCCGGGGCGTACTCAAATAATGAGCAAAATATGAGGACACATATGAATAAGTGGAACTGGGATCAAATAATACAGAGGCATCTTTGTGGCATAATGAAATAATACCTGTAATAACGGCATCTGAAGCAGTGGCATCTGTCCTGCCTGGAATAGCATAGAATCGAGCCTGGCCACCGCCTGCTCGACCTCCCCCTCTGGGGCGACCTCTGGCTGCCTGACCTCCACCCCTAGCTGGCTGGGCTGGTGGTAAGGTAACTGGAGCAGAAGTCGAGGGTTGACCCCTCGGTTGGGACGATCTAGCACAAAAGTGAGGACACTGCCTCCGCACGTGGCCCATCTCGCCACACTTATAACAGCTCCCTGGTGCCCTATCAAATGCACTCGGCATAGAAGGACCCTGGGCCAACAGAGCATGAGTTAGAAGGGCGCTGAGTGATGACTGACCCTGCTGCAACCCATGATAACCACGACCTGCAGATGCCCTAAGATAATCTGGACGGGCTGGCTGAGTAGGCCTGAAGGAATGGCCTCTACCCTGCTGAAACTGGCCCCTCGAAGGAGCACCACTGTAACTGCCCGATCCTCGAGGCCTCTTAGCCTCCCTCTCATCTCGCTCCTGACGGCGAACTGTCTCAATCTCACGAGCTATATCCACCACCTCCTCGAAGGTAGCGCCCAATACTCTCTCCCTAGTCATAAGAATACGGAGATGATAGTTAAGGCCATCCACAAACCTCCTGATCCTTTCACGATCAGTCGGAACCATCCAGACAGCATGTCGAGCCAACTTAGAAAATCTTGACTCGTATTGCGACACAGTCATATCCCCCTGTCGCAGCCATTCAAACTGTCCGTGCAACTCCTCTCTGCGGGACTGCGGCACATACTTCTCCAAGAAAAGAGCGGAGAATTGTTGCCAAATAAGGGGCGCTGCATCAACCGGCCTATGCCTCTCATACGCCTCCCACTAATTAAAGGTAGCTCCCGTAAACTGAAACGTGGTAAATGCCACACCACTAGTCTCAAGAATCCCGGCTGTCCGAAGCATTCGCTGACACTTGTCAAGAAAACCTTGGGCATCCTCGCCCTCAGCACCACTGAATGACGCAAGCTGGAGTCTGCCAAACCTCTCAAGACGACGCTGCTCATCATCTGGCATAACTGGTACTATGAATTCCTGAGCTGGTGCAACTGGCTGGGCTGGAGGTGCCCCCGGCATCTGAAGTCCCTGCACTACCTGCTCAGGCGTACGGGCAACTGGAGTCTGATTGCCTCCCCCGGCCTGTGAAGTAGTTGCGGCTGTGGTGGCTGAAACCGCCTGAGCCAGGCCAGTGCAAACAGATAATATCTGAGCCAAGGTCTCCTGAAGACCTGGAATAGCGATAGGCACAGCTGATGCTTGAACTGGGGCTTCTGGAGCCTGTTCCTGAGCTGGGGCTGCTGGTGGATCAACAGATGCTGCCCTCGCCACTCTGCCTCTACCACGACCACGACCGCGTCCACGGCCTCTGGTGGCCTCAGTGGGTGGTACTGGTGGTCATCCACCTCGTCCAGTAGTTCGCGGCCTCACCATCTGTGAGAGAACAGGATAGCAGAAGTTTTAGTACTCGGATCAACAAGTTCGCACGACAAGAATTTCAAGAATATGGAATTTTCCTAAAAAAGGTTCCACAGCCTCTCGAAGATAAGTACAGACGTCTCCGTACCGATCTGCGAGACTCTACTAAACCCGCTCATGACTCGTGAGACCTATGTAACCTAGGCTCTGATACCAAGCTGTCACGACCCGAAATCCTAACCCGGTCATGATGGCGCCTTTCATGAAGACAAGGCCAGCCAATTCAAACTAAACCTCATTTTAAACAGTTAAACAACGTGAAAATCATATAAGAAAAATTCACTACAGTGGTTTTCGGAAAAATGGCTAACCATCCCGACAACAGCCCGAAACCGGGGTGTCACAAAGTCATGAGCAACTAATGAAATCCTAATAACAAAACTTCTATTACAATATCTCTGGCACAATTAGTTGGAAAAAGGTGGAACAACAAGATAAAAGAGATACGGGGCTGCGGACGCCAACAGCTACCTCGTAGTCTCTGTGTCACCACTTTGACAGTCGTAGTCAATGCCTCGGAGCGAAATCAATAACACCTGAATCTGCACACATGGTGCAGGGAGTAATGTGAGTACTTCCAACTCAGTGAGTAATACATATAAATAATGACTGAAAGTAAGGAAACACGTAGAGCACAAGGCAATGCATAATGAAGCAGTAAACCATTATTTGAAAACAATAAATCAGTAAGAAATTATTTAAAAATCTTCCCAGCTCTGGTTACCAGTTGCCATCGTTACCAACTGTAACCTACAGTTGTCATTGTTACCAACTGTAATATTCCTGGGCTCAGTATCAATCTCACAACTCTGGTTACCAGTTGTCATTGTTACCAACTGTAACCTACAGTTGTCATTGTTACCAACTGTAATATCTCTGGGTACCCTGCACTCACTGGGGGTGTACAGACTCCGGGAGGGGCCCCATACGGCCCAAGCGTAATATCATATCTCGTGGCAGCGTGCCACCCGATCCCGTGGCGGCGTGCCACCCGCTCCATTTATATCATATTCCGTGGCGGCGTGCCACCCGATCCATTCATATCAAATCCCGTGGCGGCGTGCCACCCAATCCATTTATATCATATCCATGGCGGCGTGCCACCCGATCCATTTATATCATATCCGTGGCGGCGTGCTAGCCGATCCATTTATATCATTTAAAATGTCATTTAAATCTCAAAACTGAATAAAAATGGATGTTCTGTAAAAACAGTGGAAAATAACATGAATGAGTTCAAGTAATGAATCAAATAGTGAGGAAACAATGATAACTACCCCTGAAGGGTTCAAATAACCGGCACGAAGCCCAAATCATGATGATATCAAATAAGTTTCAATCAAATATGTAGTAAAATCATCAATCGGGACGGACCAAGTCACAATACCCAGTAGTAAACGGCCCCGCGCTCATCATCGAGCGCGTGCCTCACCTCAATATAGCACTACGATGTGCAATCCGGGGTTTCAAACCCTCATAACATCATTTACATCACCACTCACCTCGAACCGGCTAAATTCTTAGCCCGCAACGCCTTTGCCCTTTGAATTGGCCTCCACGCGCGTCGAATATATCCAAAATTAGAACTAATATGTCACAATATGCAGAGGTAACAAAGCCCACGCGAAAACAATCAATAAATACTAAGAAATCCCAAAATTAGCAAAACCCGAGCCCCGGGCCCACTTCTCAAAGTTCAGAAATTTTTACATCAACGTATCCCTTACCTCCTAACGAGTTCAACCATACAAAAATTATCGAATTCCGACATTGGTTCGACCTCGGAATCTTAAATCTAAACTTAAGGGTTTTCCATAATTTCCCCAACTTAATCACAAATTACATACTAGAATAGCAATAGGTTTGGGTAATTTGACCAAGATTAAGTCAAGAACACTTACCCCGATATTTTCCCTTGGAAATCTTCCAAGAATTTCCTCAACACTTGCTTCAACCCGAGCTCTATAGCTCCAACAATGTTCAAGATGGCCAAAACTCCTTCTCTTGAGAATTGGTCCGAGAAAATGTCCCTTGGATATAGTTTTAAGGTTGATTTGTTTTGATTTTATGGTGTTTGGAGGTGTTTCTTTTCGTGGGTAACGGAAAAATGGGTTTTGCATGGCAAATGGGCACTGATTTCTATTTATAAAGGGGTGAAAAATCGAGACAAAAACGCCCCTGTCCGGCCCTATATGCGATCGCATAACTGTCGCATAACAGATATGCGGTCCGCATATTTGACTTAGCCATCGCAAATTGTTCCCTAGTCTTTATCGCAATTTCAATATTAAGCAGGGTTTGCGGTCCGCATTTCAAGTATGCGATCGCATTCTTGACCGTATTTTTGACGTTAAATTTTGTCCAGGTTTCGGTCTCAGTTTGCGGTCTCGATGTCAGATATGCGGTCCGCGTTTGAGAAATGTGACCGCATTCTCGACATCTGGTTTTCTGCAACTTTCTTTTCCAACGATGAATTAGTCCATTTAACCACCCAAAACTCACCCGAGGCCTCTGGAACCTCAACCAAATACGCCAACATATTCCATAACATTATTCAAACTTGTTCCAACCTTCCGAGCGTGCAAAACAACCTCTCAACACCAATTTCACGTCGGATTCAAGCCTAAGAGTTCCAAAATCTTCTAAGTCACTCTTTTGATCTAAACCCAACCAAACCACGTCCGAATGACCTGAAATTTTGCACACCAGTCCTTAATCACATATCGGAGTTACAGTAGCTTTCGGAATTCCATTCCGACCCTCGGATCAAAATCTCGCCTAACAACCGAAAATCGCCAAAATTCTAACTTCACCAATTCAAGCCTAACTCTACACAGGACCTCCAAAACCAATTCCGATCACATTCCTAATCACCTCCCGAAGCTAACCGAACCATCAGAACTCACATCCGAGCCTTCTAAGTCATAAGTCAACATTGGGTTGATTTTTCCAACTTAAACCTTCTTAAAAGATACAAAGTGTCTCATTTCTTAACAAACCCACTCCGAACGCAACTACTCAACTTGGTTACATAAAACACAGATAACGAAACATAATGAGACAGAAAATGGGGAAGACGGAGCAGTAACCCACGAGACGACTGGCCGGGTCGTCACAAGAGGTTTGATGCTTTTGAATCCATTGTATTAATTCAACTTCCTACTCACGGTATGCTCTTTCTGATCTCGGCTTATGATTCCATTGGCATGTATTTAGCTATTGAGCCTCAAAGTTTATGTTTTTATGTGACTGCAACGTCAAAAAGAGAGTCTGGATTTTCTACGAAAGCTTTCCTCCCGGTTATTCACGCATGAAGATCGTCGTATGTATGCTCAACTTCGATTGTCGGTGCTATAATAGGTAAAAGTACATTATGGCAGGATCGGTCCCCCCTAAAACCAACCCGGGCAAATAGCTGCCTGATGATCCCTAGGTTGCAACACGTCTGGTCGTTAACTCCTCGCGCCGCTGCCGCCGTTTGAAAATTTTATGGTCAAACACTAATTTCGAAAAAAATAAAGTTTCGAAAAAAGTGAAAAAAAATTCATGACCAAACAAGCTCTAATTTTGTTGCCTAAGAACATTTCATGCTACACTTCATGCTGGTAATCAAAAAGTTAAATTATATTCACTTGTATAAAATTATATCTTCTCACTATACAACTATAGTATTTTAATTTTTTTTTGTACTTAGCAATTATAAGATGAATTTTAAGAAATTTTAGTTTTAATATTACCTTTTTATTTTTAAATACTCCTTAAATCATTCTTAATTAATTATATTTTATTTTGGTTATCTCATGATGGCTCTTCTGGCCCATTTACCCATGATGGTATAATAAGAAAGATAATACGGTTGTACTCGGTTGAGTACGGCACCGGTGCCCGTCGTGGCCCTCCGATTTGGGTCGTGACAGGTCGTTACATATTTATGGTTCAAATTTTCAAGATTTTGTCCCAACGAAAAGGATTGAAATACATTCAAATAGTTTTTAATTTTATATATATATATATATAT